>JAPFFP010090059.1:0-21059 GCA_026153255.1 Solanum medicagineum
TTATATTCCTATATACAGGCACACTAAATTACACGGAACAAACCCCTCCCGCAAAAATAATATTACATACGCCAAAACTCAGGAAAATTAAATTAAATTTGAACTTTTTAAATATAAAAAGAAATACAAATAACAAATCCAACATAATAAGTTCTTTATACATTGTAGTTTTTTTACAATCCCAAAATTTTTTTCCCGAATTATCGTTACATAATTCTCAAAATTTTTGAATACTCATATCTAGACATACAAACAATTGAGAAAAAAAAAAAACTTATAAACATTACTAAGAACTTGGCTTAAAAAAAGAAGGCCAAGAAGAAAATCAAGTTAAAGTGGAGTTGTGTTTAAAGGAGGAACACATAAATATGAAAGAAAGGGGAAGAGAAGTCTTTGGGCTAGGAATAAATAAACCATTATATGAACAATGATTTATTTCGTTTTTTACTCTTTAAGCTGTTTATGTGCTGCTTTTTTACTCTTTCACGTGCATAATAACCATTGAGATTACTTATTATATTATATGACATTTTAGCGAGTGTTTAACTTTATTTAGTCAAGCATAAAAGTACTTTTGCTACTAGGCATAATTCCACAACAAAAGTAATACTTCGTGTTAATTGAATGTTTTTAACCGCTTCTCTGTAATAATTAAGGTGAAAAAACTTGTGAATAATGCACCATATAAAAGGGTAAAGGAGAATATACGAATCTTGAATTCTCAGTGAGCAATTCGAACAATTCATTTGTAACCATATTTTCAATCGGATTTTATGCTTTTTCTTCGTTATATTAACAATTATTAGGATTTAAGTTATATGTATACATTGATATTATAAAAAATCTTTTATACTATCATTATAAGGGAATATATTATAGTATGTTATTTATAATTGTTTTATTATATGTTATTAATTGCTATATATTATTACTGGTAATTATCTTTTAAATGATAGTATTTATACAAACTTGTTTTGCACTTTTTATATACCATTACTACTGTTTCGACTAATTGGGTTTGTTTTGCTTTGGCTTTTGTGTTCTTTTAAAAGATCGATTTGGTTTTGGGGAGAACTTATTATGAAAAATTCTTTTAGTTTCCATTTTGTGAAAATAAATTCTCAAGAAAAAAGCTTAAATAATAATAATTAAAAAAAAAGGAACTCTTGAAAATTTTATTTTTCCCTCAATGGCCAGCAATTGTGCAGAGAAATTGACATAAATAGTCGTCTACTCCAATAAAATAATAGACGTTCATGGAATATTTTTTGTATGTTAATATATAGGATACATACAATATATAATTTTGATACAAAATAGTGTATTATTTTTTATTTATGTACAAAGCAAGGTTACCTACTAATGAATTATTAAACTATCTTTAGAAGAAATAATCAAGTTGTTGCAGGATAAAGAGGAGGCCTATAGAAAAATGCACAAGAGAGTTTTGTCAGAAGAAATTGGTGAAACATTGTTTCTTAGCACACTTGTTTCAAGAATGTCATCCGTAGATCAATCTTACTATAGAAGCACAGAAGGAATTCCATTCAAATGGGAAATGCAGCCCGGTACCCCCTTACATAAACCACAAGATGAAGTCATTCCACCTCCTAGCCCTCCACCAATGGTACAAAGTTTGGCATTGCCTAAACCGTGTATTCCTCATCATAATCAAGACAGTACACCTTCCACTTGGGAGAAAATCAAGAGAATGATCAAAAGTAGGGATCGTGATTCAGTTCTATCTTCTTCGTCCTCTTCTATCTCGAAAAAGAAAGTGCTACCCTTATCTAAATTTAGAAGAGACATCTTAGGGAGACAATTTTGTTTTAATCCTTGAAAAATTAAAGCAAATTTTGCTTCTTCAAGACGTATATGAATTACATTATGATCCCTTGGAGGACATCCGATAAAAATAATTACATCATGGACTTCATCTGGAATTTCTCGATTTGCGTCGTTATGTTTATCATAGTATATGTTCACACAGAAATATTCGTGAATATACATGATATACAGGATATACAAAAATATACATAAGCATTAAGGGTTGATATAATCGTGCTTTAGCTAGTCTTCTTCGATGCTCCAACTCAATATTTCAACTAGCAACTCTTCAGACCAACCTCAAATGTGCTTATGATTTTATATAATTTTTGCACAAGTGTTCTGAATTTTTTTCTGAAAAACTTAGTTCGAATTTCACTAATTTTTAGATTTGAATTTTAAATTTGACAGCTTCAAGCTCAATAATCTATAGTGGGTTTCAGGGTCCTTCCAAATTTAGTATTTTTGGTGAATTGATGATATTTTACTGATTGAAGGGAGTAATAATGTAATATTAATGGTGTTGATGTGAATATAGTACTACCATATGGTGGAGGAACGATGATGTCACGTCTCGAGAGGGGTATCTTTGGTGTAACACCCCGTGAAAGTTACCAAAAACGTCCCTAGAATGCATCATACGCACAACGCCTCTTCCAAAGCTCTGATGGAAAATTCGAGACCGGATTTGTGATCATCGCAGAAAATCGAGTCAGAAAATGGTCTCGACTGATTTAAAACAAACCGGGTCGAATTACAGAAATGCACATAATGTGCAAAAATAGTAGGAAATTCGCGCCCCCTCTGCGACACGTGAGGGGCGCGGAATTGTACTTGTGTTTTTTTGTTGATTTTCGATGGGAGCTGTTTTCTGAAAATTTTAACCAAATGAACTGGTGCACGAGCCCTTCGCGACGTGCACCAGTGTGCCAAAATTCTTCTTTTTTCCTTTAATTTTGGGAAGGGCAGTTTCGTCCTTCCCCAGTATATTTTAATACCTCGAACACGTATTTTTAAGCGTACTTCATACAAAAAGGGGTTTCAAATCCATATTTTTCTAAGTCTTTTACGTAAGTTCTGAGAGAAGAGAAGAACCAAAGAGGTGAGGGTTTTCTTTGAAGCTCCAATTCCTTGAAGAAACTTGAAGATTCTTCATCACAGGTATGTAAAGGCTACCCAAAAGCATGGAATTGTTCTTCCATGTACCCCAATGTAAAGTTATGATGTGCATTGATACCTTAGAGTCTTGAGTAGTGATTTCTTGAATATTATCTTCACTTTTGAATGTTATCTTTAAATTATATTTCATATCTTAAATTGATGATCACTATGTTTAACGTTTACTATATACATGCATTATTATGAGATTATGATTTGACCTAATTCTCTCTGTAAGACTTGACTAATGAACTTAAGGGAATGTGTAGAGCCTTAATTGTCTGAATGTGATGCTTGACTAAGTCTAAGTCTTGAGGTGAGTGTATTGATGACTGTTATGGCTGAAATTAGTGTTGATAGAGTTAAATGGATAACTATTCTTACTTTGAAAGGATAATCTTGCCCTTTGAGTTGATAGATGATGAGATGAGGTGAGTGTTCTTGCCCTTAGGGATTGAGTGATGGAAGTTCTTGATGGATGGATAGACTTATGAGTATGTTAAGTCCTGGGAGGAGTATTAGCACCGAAATGGGTAAAAGTGAGTTCCACTCATACAAATTAACTACGTGGCCAGCGTAGGAGAGGATTGGACCGTGAAAGCGGATGTTTCGTCCCGCAGAGGACTTGACAGACTTCTTTGGGATCCCTGACAAACTCGCCCTTTACCCCGGTAAGGTACTAGACGGATGTGGCAACGAAATCCCTTTGTTGTATCACTACTGGCTCATAGGTAGTAGTTGTCGGTTATAGAAACTCCCAGATAGGTTTCATGGTGATAGAACTATGATGTGATGTGATTGTTTGATGTTTTGATGGATAGTTAGGTGATAGAGTCCTGCCCTTTACTCTGAGGTGAGGATGAGCGATTGATGAATGATTGCTATATTATTCCATTTACTTTAGCCCGTTTTACATATAGTACACTCCACTTACTAACGCCCCTTTTGGCGTTGCATTGTTTTATGATGCAGATTCCGTAGATAGAGGACTTCAGTAGCCCGATCGTTGAGGTTCAGAACTTTCCGGATTCTTGATAGTGGTGAGTCCTCCTCTAAATTCAGAGGATGGTTATTTTTCTATAGCTTGATAGTCTTTTTACTTGGTTTTTGGTAGCCATGGCCTGTCATGGTACCGTCTCAAGCAATAGTATAAAGGTTTCATAGATGTAGATGTTGATGGTTGATGTCGGGGGTTCCTTCCCTCTTCTTTCTTTACATTAAGACTTTCATTTGATGTATTCATTCATCTATGATAGATTGAGCCCACAAATAGATTAGTATTATTATGATTATACTATTTTCTTTCGCTATTGAATTGACTAAACGAAGGCAATGAGACTAGGTGGTCTACTTGGGGGCTAGCAATAGTCTCCGAGTGCCAGTCACGTCTAGTGTGCTGTCACGGGGCATGAAAAACTTGGTATCAGAGCACAATGTTCAAGTTCCCTAGGGAGTCTATGAAGTCGTGTCTAGTAAAGTCTCACTTATGGGTATATTGTGCATCACACTTCATAAGCCAGAGGCTATAGGATATTAGGAAGTCTTACTCTTCTTCTATGATCTGAGTTCATCCTATAAAGTTAAAGAAATCCTACTTTAACTTGTGCATTTTATGCTTACAAAAAATGCCGCCCAAGAAAACTACCGCTCAAAGAGATGCCCCAGCCCCAGCCGCTGAGAATACCCAGTCGGAGGCTTCGATTCAGACCTAGCCTAGGGGACATGGATGCCCCACTAGGACTGCTGAGGACCCACAGGCGCCCCTTGCTCCGCCCCAGCCAGCTCCCACTACTGAGGCAGAATTCAGAGAAGCCATCTCCATGCCGACTCAGTTGGTGGCTCCTAGGGGAATAGCTAAGGTTCCCAAGCTCCTAGTTTTAGCTCACAGGAGCCTTCACCTGCAACCTGACTCAGAGACTTTTTGAGGATGAACCCGCTAGTGTATCGGGGTTGAAGGTAGAGAAGGACCCGCAGAATTTTATAGATGAGATGTACAAAGTTCTAGGGCTATGCATGTGGATGAGCTTGAGGGAGTTGAGCTTGCGTCCTACCAGCTGAAGGACGTGGCTAATGTGTGGTACACTCAGTGCGAAGGGAGTAGGGGTGAGGACGTGGAGCTTGCAGCATGGGAGGAGTTTGAAGCGGCCTTCCTTGATCACTTCTTTCCTAAAGAGTTGAGGGAAGCGAAGGCGGATGAGTTCGTGAATTTGAAATAGGGAGGGATGACTGTGAAGGAGTATAGCCTTAAGTTCATCAAATTGTCGAGGTATGCTCCATAGATGGTGAAAGATATGAGGATTTGGATGAGGAGGTTTGTGTCTGGCCTGGCTAGACATGTGCAGAAAGAGTGTAAGGCTGCTTTGCTGATTCTCGGTATGGACATCTCCAGACTTATGGTGTATGTCTAGCAGACAGAGGAGGACAAGAAGAGGGATAGAGAAGAGCATTTGAGCAGAAAGGAAAAGTCAACGGGACATGAGCCTAGCCCGCCGAGACAGAACAGGGGTGACAAGTCTTATTTCCAAAAAAGATCATCACATATCGCACCATCTGCAGCAAGTGCGCCCTTATAGCAAAACAGGTATGATCAGAAATCCCAGGGTTATCAAAATTTCAGGACCCCAACTGCTCAGTCTCAGGCCAGTGTGACCCAAGGTACGAGGGGAAAGCCACCTTGCAGCAAGTGTGGTAAGCTTCATCTGGGTGAGTGCCGTGTTGGTAAGGATGTACGCAGTGCATGTGGTCAAGCTGGTCACTTCAGTTTTGAGTGTCCAAAGAGGAGGCGAGATGAGGGGAGGAGCAGAGCTCAGTCTTCGACAGCCTCCACAGTGGGTAACCAACAATGGGGTACTACTACGGGTACGAGAGGTGGAAGAACCACCTTTATGCTATGGGTAACCGACAGGAATAAGAGGCCACAGCAGATGTTGTCACGAGTATCCTCCAGTCTTTACTTATGATTGCTATGCATTACTTGATCCGGGTGCCAGTTTGTCTTTTGTGACCCCTTATGTGGCTAGTAAGTTTGGGATTCTACCGGAGTGTTTGCTTGAACCCTTTACTGTTTCTACTCCTACTGGTGAGTCTATCGTATCTGAGAGTGTTTACAAGGATTGTGTGGTGTCTATTTATCATAGAGACACTTTAGCTAATTTGGTAGAGTTGGAGATGGTTGATTTTGATATAATAATGGGCATGGATCGACTTCATGCTTGTTATGCTTCTATTGACCGTAGAACCCGGATTGTTAAGTTTTAATTTCCTAATGATCCTATCTTAGAGTGGAAAGGGAGTTCTGTTGCCCATAATGGTAAATTCATCTCTTACCTTAGAGTTAGAAAGTTGATATCCAAGGGTTGTATTTACCACCTCGTGTGAGTAAAGTCTGATGATATTGAGTCTCCTACTCTTAAGTCAGTCCCAATTGTGAATGAGTTTCCGGAGGTATTTCCTGATGATCTTCCCAGAGTCCCTCCTAATAGGGAGATTGACTTTGGGATTGATGTTCTTCCCGAGACCAAACCTATCTCAATTCCACCATATAGAATGGCCCCAACAAAGTTGAAGGAATTGAAAGGGCAATTGAAAGACTTGTTAGAGAAAGGTTTCATATGGCCTAGTATCTCACCTTGGGGTGCTCTTGTCTTATTCGTGCATAAGAAAGATGGGTCTTTAAGGATGTGTATAGACTAACGACAGTTGCATAAGGTTACCATAAAGAATAAGTATCCTCTTCCCCCGAATAGATGATATCTTTGACCAGTTTCAGGGTGCTACTTGTTTCTCCAAGATAGACCTCAGATCGAGTTACCATAAATTGAAGGTAAGGGAAAGTGATATTCCTAAGACAGCCTTTAGGACATGGTATGGCCATTTTGAGTTCTTGGTCATGTCCTTTGGGTTGACAAATGCACCTGCAACTTTCATGGATCTGATGAACAGGGTGTTCAGACCGTATCTTAATGTGTTCGTGATCGTGTTTATTGATGACATTATGGTATATTTGAGTATATGAAGAGTACCATGCTAATCACCTTAGAGTGGTTTTGCAAACACTCAAAGATCATGAGTTGTATGCGAAATTCTCCAAGTGTGAGTTTTGGCTTAAGTCAGTGGCTTTGTTAGGTCATGTTGTTTCGGGAGATGGTATTTGGGTGGATACACAGAAGATTGAGGTGCTTAAGAACTGGCCAAGAACAACTTCTCCAATAGATATAAGAAGTTTCTTGGGTTTGGCCGGGTACTATCACAGATTTGTTGAGGGCCTCTCTTCTCTGTCAGCCCCTTTGACAAAGCTGACTCAGAAGAAGGCCAAGTTTCAGTGGTTTGAGTAATGTTAAAAGAGTTTTCAGGAGTTGAAGACTAGATTGACTAACACCAGTGTTGACCTTGCCAGACAGGACAGGTGACTTCGTGATATATTGTGATGTATCCCAAGTGGGATTGGGCTGCATACTCATGCAGAGGGGGAAGGTGATAGCTTACGCTTCAAGAAAACTTAATGTTCATGAGAAGAATTATCCGACTCATAATCTTGAGTTGGCTGTAGTGGTGTTCGCACTAAAAATCTGGCGCCACTATTTGTATGGAGTGCATGTGGACGTGTTCACTGACCACAAGAGCTTGCAGTATGTGTTTAGCTAGAAAGAGCTCAACTTGCGGTAGTGAAGATGGTTGTAGTTGCTCAAGGATGTTGATATGAGCATTTTTTATCACCAAGGTAAGGATAACATTGTTGCTGACACTCTTAGCAGGATGTTTATAGGTAGCACTGACACATAGAGAAGAGAGAGAATTAGCCAAGGAGGTGCATAGATTGGCCCAATTGGAAATGCAACTTAAGGAGAACAATGAAGGCGGGGTCAATGTTCAGAATGATTCTACTTCATCCTTAGTGTCATAGGTGAAAGAAAAGCAAGACCAAGACCTGTCTTACTCCAATTGAAAGAAGCAGTTCACAAGCAAAAGGTGATGGTTTTCTCCAAAGGGGGAGATAGGGCATTGAGATATCGAAGGAGAATATGTGTACTCGATGTTGATGGTGTTCGAGACAAAATCATGGCCGAGGCTCATAGCACGAGATATTCCATCCATCCTGGCTCCACCAAGATGTACCACGACTTGAGGGAAGTCTATTGTTGGAATGGGATGAAGAAAGACAATGCCATATTTGTTTCTAAGTGTCCTAATTGCCAATAGGTCAAGGTTGAACATCAGAAACTGTGTGGGTTAGCTCAGAACTTTGAAATTCCAAAATGGAAGTGGGAGGTGATCAACATGGATCTTATTACCGGCTTACCAAGATCCAGAAGGCAGCATGACTCGATATGGGCGATTGTTGATAGGATGACTAAATCAACCCACTTTTTGGCGGTTAAGACAACTTATACGACTGAGGAGTATGGCAAACTTTACATTCGTGAGATTGTGAGGCTGATGGGGTTCCATTTTCCATCATCTCGGATAGTGGGGCTCAATTCACCTCTCAATTTTTGACATCTTTCCAGAAGGGATTGGGTACAAAGGTGAATTTTGAGCACCGTTTTTCACCCTCAAACAGATGGGAAGGCATAGCGCACTATTCAGACTTTGGAGGATATGTTGAGAGCATGTGTGATTGACTTCAAGGGAAATTGGGATGATCATCTACCGTTGATTGAGTTTGCGTACAATAATAGCTATCACGCTAGCATTCAAATGGCCCCGTATGAGGCATTATTCGGGAGGAGATATAGCTCACCGATTGGCTGGTTCGAGGCAGGTGAAGCCGAGTGATTGGGCTTGACCTCATACACCTATCTATGGAGAAAGTGAAGGTCATCAGGGAAAGGTTGAAGACAGCTCAGAGTCGCCAG
This sequence comes from Solanum medicagineum, assembly GCA_026153255.1. Taxonomy (NCBI): domain Eukaryota; kingdom Viridiplantae; phylum Streptophyta; class Magnoliopsida; order Solanales; family Solanaceae; genus Solanum; species Solanum medicagineum. The sequence goes on from JAPFFP010090059.1 coordinate 8,841, forward strand.
AAGTCATATACGGACATGAGAAGAAGAGACTTGGAGTTCGAGGTAGATGATTGGGTGTACTTGAAGGTGTCACCCATGAAGGGTGTCATGAGATTTGATAAGAAAGGGAAGCTGAGTCCCCATTACATGGACCATACCAGATTATAAGGAGGATTGGGAAAGTTTCTTATGAGCTAGACTTGCCTTCCGAGCTAGATGGAGTTCACCCGGTGTTTCATGTATCTATGCTGAAGAAGTGCTTGGGAGATCTAGCCTTAGCAATTCCTGTGGAGAGTACAGGTGTGAAGGATAGCTTCTGATACGAGAAAATTCTAGTCCAGATCTTGACCGACAAGTTCATAAGCTGAGGAATAAAGAGATAACCTCTGTTAAAGTCTTATGGAGGAATCAATTTTTGGAGGAAGCTACGTGCCACATTTTCTAAATGAACCAGAGCCAAACTCAAATGCCCGCATCTATTCGTGCCAAGTGATGATAATATTGAAGATAAATACTTTATCCTTAGCATTTTCAAATGTTTCTTTTCATTAAGATTGATGCCTTGCTTTATTCTATTCTCGAGTCTAAGACAGAGATAGATAGATGATGGATACTAAAAAAAAAGTTTGAGTGTTCCCGAGTGAGGAATGGGATAAGTTCTGGAGTTATTTGTATTTCTGTCTGACCTTTACTCATCATTCAAGGACGAATGATTCCAAGGGGAAGATGATGTAACACCTCGTGAAAATTACCAAAAACGCCCCTAAAATGCATCATGCGCATAACGCATCTTCCCAAGCTCTAATGGAAAGTCTGAGACCAAATTTGCGATCAATACAAAAAATTGAGCCAGAAAATGATCTCGACCCAATTTTAAACAAATCGAGTCGGATTACAAAAACGCACATAATGTGCAAAAACAGTAGCAAATCCGCTCCCCATCCGCGAAGTGCCAAGGGGGCAGAATTGCACTTGTGATATTTTGTAGATTTTCGACGGGAGCTGTTTTTCAAAAATTTTACCAAATGAACTGGTGCGCCCCCTCTATGACGCGCACTAGTGTGCCATAATTCTTCTTTTTTCTTTTAACTTCGGGAATTGTAGTTTCCTCCTTCCATATATTTTAATACCCCAACACATATTTTTAAGCATATTTTGTACAAAAAGGGTTTCAAACCCATATTTTCTAAGTCTTTTACGTAAGTTCTGAGAGAAGAGAAGAACAAGAGATGTAAGGGTTTTCTTTGAAGCTCGAATTCCTTGAAGAAACATGAAGATTCTTCATCACAGGTATATAAAGGCTACCCAAAAGCATGTAATTGTTCTTCCACGTGCCCCAATGAAAAGTTAGGATGTAAATTGATACCTTACAGTCTTGAGTAGTGATATCTTGAAAATTTCTTGAATAGTATCTCTATTTCTTCAATGTTATGTTTAAATTATATTTCATATCTTAAATTGATGATCATCATGTTTAATGTTTAATGTTTACTGTATACATGTATCATTATGAGATTATGATTTGACCCTTATAAATTCTCTCTATAAAGACTTAAATAATGAACTTAGGGGGATGTCTAAAGCCTTAATTATCTGAATGTGATGCTTGACTGCGTCTAAGTCTTGAACTAAGTGTATTGATGATTGTGATGGCTATAATTAGTGTTGATAGAATTAAATGAATAACTATTCTCACTTTGAAAGGATAATCTTGCCCTTTGAGTTGATAGATGATGAGATAAGGTGATTGTTCTTGCCCGTAGGGGTTGAGTAATGGAAGTTCTTGATTGATGGATAGACTTATGAGCATATTGAGTCCTGGGAGGAGTATTAACACCGAAACTGGTAAGAGTGAGTCCCACTCGTTCACATTAACTACTTGGCCAGCGTAGGAGAGGATTGGACCGTGAAAGCGGATGTTTTCTTTGTCCCGCAGAGGACTTGACAGACTTCTTTGGGATCCCTGACGGGCTCGTCCTTTACCCTGGCAAGGTACTAGACGGATGTGGCAGTGACATCCCTTCATTGTATCACTACCGACTTATAGGTAGTGGTTTTCGGTTATAGAAACTCCCATATAGGTTTCACGGTGATAGAACTCTAATGTGATGTGAATGTTTGATGTTTTGATGGATAGTGAGGTGATAGAGTCTTGTCCTTTACACTGATGTAAGGATGAGTGATTGCTATATTGTTCCATTTACTTTAGCTCGTTTTACATACAGTATATTTCACGTACTAATGCTCCTTTTGGCGCTGCATCAGTTTGTGATGTAGATTCTGTTGACAGAGGACTTCAGCAGCCCGATCATTGAGTTGAGAGCTTTTCGAATTCCTGATAGTGGTGAGTCCTCCCCTGCATTCGGAGGATGGTTATTTTTCTATAGCTTGATAGTCTTTTTACTTGGTTTTTGGTAGCCATGACTTGGTTAGGCCCACCAAGTTGTAGCATTTTCGGTGAGAGCTATTGGGAAGACTTGAAGTTGCACAACATCCATAGACGGATACTGTGTTCCCATCACCTCCCTACATACATGTGTAAAGTTGTGTAAATGATCATGTCAATCCTACGACGGAAGCCTCCAAATAGAGCACGTCTCTATAATGACTGGAGTAGGTTGCTGGCGATAAAGAACTTTTCTTTAGCCATTTGTCTGGTAGCTTGTTGAATCCTTATGTTAGGTATGTCTAGTATACCCTGCAAAGGAAACTAACCAACAAAAACAAAAAAAAGTAAAGTACAAGAGAATTAAGAAATTTAACACTTTTCAATTAAATACTAGTGAAATCAAATCTAAACCTCGCCGTATTCCTTGGCAACGGCGCCATTAATCTTGATGTCACTTAAATAGTACCTCTCACTTTGAGGATAAAACAATCATGAATAGTTAAAAATCTAACCGAGGTTAGAGTCGAATCCCAAGGGAATTCGGGGCTTTGCCACTTTTATTTACCAATAAACAATTCAAATATTAAACAACTCAATTCTCAAGGAATGGGGGTTTTGCAATGATTGACAGTAAATTAAACTAAATTACTAAAATGGAGAGATAGTCAAATTGGAGTGCAACTTCAGAAATTGTGTTCTCCATGATTCACTGACTTAAATACCCAGATGACACAACCTAAATTGGGACATTGCATGAAGGACAATAATTTAGGTTCTTCCAACTTGGGAAAATGTGAAGGTCGAATTTTCACTATGGCACTTGGCCGACAATCATAGTGTGCCGAACTAACTGTTACCAATTGTACCATTCAACCTCTCCTTGGTCGAGTTTGGTTAATTAGGCGAGAATAAATCAATCGAATTCTATCACCCATTTCCTTTTCCTATTCATCACTACCTTGATCGGGATCATGACACTAGGCGGGGTTCAATATTGGCCACCATCAAACAATAAGCAAAATGAAGAAAAATTGATAATACATGCAAATATCCAACTCTAGATACAAATAATTTGGGTTTTCTAAGTTAGCTACTCATGGTTCCCAACCCCAAGTTGTGGTGTTTAGCCACTCATGGCTTGGGCAAGCAAATCAATAATAAATAAAGAAGATATAGAAGATTCCCTACCCAAGAAAATTGAAGAACAATGAAATCCACTTTGCAATTAGAATTACAAGCTTGAATGATGAAATTAATCCACAAGTGAATCTAATTTTCAAATTTGACTCTCCAAAGATAAAAACCTTAAAGTTCTACTCTAAAACCTCTCTAAAAATTTGTGTACCAACTCAAGAATTAACGAATGCTTCCCTAAAACCCTAAAATTTACCATTCATAGTATTTACAAAAAGGTCCTTAAAATAATTAGAAAATCTGGTCGACGTCTGCTACGGCTCGAGTTATGACTCATAAGGTGCCCTACGAGTCTTAGTCGGGCTGTCGTTGTCAGCACTTGATATTTTAGACTTCACTGCAACGATACACCTTTACAAGTCGTAGTCTGGTCTATGACTCTTAGTGCCTTCTCGTAGTCCACACTTGCATTTTATGGTCTAATTTTGATCAACACTGTCGATTGCTAGGAGGCCATCCTCTACGAGTCGTAGAAGGGACTATGGTTTGTACCTTGATATCGTATGACTGAATTTCAAATTATCAGATTCTATTTTTGAACACTGTTAATTGATATGAGATTGCCTCTATGACTCGTAGCTTGGGCTACGACTCGTACTGGGGTTCGTAGGTCCTGAAAATCAGCAAAGTCTGCAACTTTTTCTACAATCAAGCCAACCTGTATTTTTTGCAAAAATAAACACCAAAACACGTAAAAACCATAAAAAATCGCATTGAGAACACACAAAATCCCATTTGTTAGGGATTAAATGTGCTGTATTTTTGATAGCACATCGACTAACTAATTCTTATTCCATTTTTTTATTTTTCATTAATTAATTTATGATTTTAACTTGAAATTGGAGACTTTTAATGAGAAAAATTGGGGAATTTTCGGATATTGAAATTTTATTGAGAAATTGTGATTATGGGTCCATTTTAACTTTGTTTTTAAAATGATTTTCACCGTTGAAATCATTATTTCATGAGGAAAGTTTTTATGTATTAATTTTCAGATTCTGGAGACCTTTTTTTGAAATAAATGTTTTAGCCATTTTACCCTTTTCACTCGAATTTCTTGATTTTTATGTAATTGATTTTTTATTGAGATTGTGAATCCGTATTTCATTAGATTGTGATCTTTTAGGTGTGAACTCAAGGGGAAAAGATCTAGTATTTTCTTGATTCGACTATAAGTTGAGGCAAGTGGAATCCTAAACCTTATTAAGTTTACTTGAACATTATATTTCATTTGTTTATGGCTTAGAATGATTGGTTACTTATTGTTGATTGAGTTGTACTTGATGAATTGCGAAAACTTGGTCAAATTGCGAACTTCCTATATGACTTGAAAGTGAAATATTGAGATTGGCACTTGTTGACTTGTGTTCTGATTTTGAGAATCTCTTGTAATTTGAGAATGTAGATGTAATGACCTTGCAAGTTATTTTTGAGCTTATCATTGAAAAATTAATGTTTTGCCCCTTTGTAAGTTGCTTTGGACCTATTTTGAACTACTTGTGCTATTGGAACAGATATCTTGTGTTTTAAAAGTGAAAAATATGAGTTTTGACATTTTTGAAAGCTTATGTTGTTGAAAAAGTGAATTTTTGTACCATTCTAAGTTTTGAGTGTCGGATCAGAAATTCATTGATTTCATTATCTTTGGAACGTCGAATTAAGTCTAAGGGAAATTACAAAATTGAATTTGTAGCTAAAACAGAGATTTTGGACCCAAAGTTGCACTTTAAATGGATTTTGATGCCTAAGTTTGAGTTTGGTCAGCACTTGGAGCTCGGAAGCTCTAACAAAAGTTTTGATAGTTGTAGTGGTTCTGGATGATAAACCTCACGCTAGAAACTGCCTCGTTATAATTTTTGGAGTTCCCGGGGGTAGTTTTGGTATTTTGAGTTTCAAACTGGTTTTATCGAGTTTTATCATAACTGTGTCAAGGGGATCTTGGAATCAAATTTTGATGTTTTTGTTAAGTCCGTTTCATCATTTTAGGTAGGGATACATATCACGTTTGTGTAGTTTGGGTTCTAAATGAACCCTAGGGGTCCGTTCTTAGCATTGAACTTGAGCTGATTTGGATAAAATCTTGCAGCTGCTAACCTTTTCCTTGTTTGCTCCCTGTAGCTCTACATTCGAGGAAGTTTTCTATTTCCTTTCTTTGCAATCACGGACAGGGTCTTCGCATTTGTGGAGGTTTGTGTCACGCCCGGGCCTAGGGATTAGATGTCACATGACAAATGGGGAACTCGAGGGGGTCCCAAACAAGCCTCTTAACATATCATTATGCATCCTTTATCGCGGAAGCAATTAAAAAACAACAGAACATAAAAATAAGGGTAGAAGGGCTAAGGGAGTCTTTCATAGCTCAAAAAAACATACAAGAGTCAAGAGAGTCAAGTTCAAAGCATCATTACATTACTTGTCCAACAACACCTCTAAACTTAGAATTGAGCGGGGGCCAAGGCAACTTTTCGGGCTCACCCTAATAGTCAAAATCATAAAATAAAAGACAGAGAGAGTCTTTGCATAACATAAGATTATAATATATGATCCTCAGAGTTGAGGACTCACCAAACTTGGTTGAAGAGATAGTACTAGCCACGTGGAGGTAGGTGATCAAGTGGAGCTCTGGTTCCTACATGGTAACATCATGTAGGCATAGAGTATGCGTTAGTACCTTTGAATGTTCAAGTATATAGGATGTAATGCGACAAGAGATAGGCAACATAAATGAAATGCACAATCATAAGCAAGAGATAGTATATTAGCAACATGGTATGAATGAACAATGCTTGAAGTAAAACATGCTTATATAGAACATATTACATGTGTAGGAAGAGACCATCATCATATACCAAGAAACTTAGTACTTGGAATCCAAGGCATGCCATCCGCTTAGAAGGTGGATGAGGTACATACCCCTTATCTTTGGTAGTACGGGATTGCCACCACCCGACAAGGTAGGTAAGGTACATACCCCTCATCTATGGTAGTATGAGATTGCCACCACTCGACAAGGTGGATGAGGTACATACTCCTCATCTATGGTATAGTCAACTTGCAACACTAGAGATACTTGCCATGATAGCAACTCGTATAGACATTCCTTTCATCATCATAAAGTCACTTAACTCATGCATTAGGCTTTCAACAACTCAAGATACCTTAACTAGACATTTTATCAAATACTTGGCGGGTGTATAATGCTAGTATAAAAAAATGTAACTCAAGAGTGAAAACATGCAAGAAAACTTGAAGTAAATCAACCCACGAATACTTTGTAATACTCTCATGCAATATACATTGAAACCCTTCATCAAATTTCAAAATAGATCATAGATTCATAGCTCAAAATATGCTTAAACAGTCACACTTTTATGAAACCCCAACATAGTTCATACTCAAATTCATAATAAGTAAGACCCACAAGTAAATCAACTTAGAAACATGTAATTTATGTAAAAAAAGAGGCTGGGCACCATGGGTGAAAGGACCCGATGGTTGAAATCCATATGACTCAACTTTGGAGGTTCCTTGATAAAGGTTTGATTGAGAACTTGAAGCTTGAATGAAATCCTTAGTTTCAAAAAGAGATTGGGACACTTGAATTTTGGGTGAAATATTTGTCTAAGTGTTAGAGAGGATTTCTGGCAATGTCTTGTCACGACCCGAACCTAGGGCCTAGTTGTGACTGGCGAATGGGGAACCCGAAGGAACCCCAAATAAGCCTCTTAGCATATCATTACACATCCTTGGTCGCGGAAGCAATTAAATAGCATTGAAAGAATGGAAAGAAGGCAAAGGGACCAAGGGATAACTTTCATAATATAAAAATCAATAGACAAGGGAGTCAAGGCTCATAACATATTTACACATCATGCCAAATAGCATCTCTACTACATAGATACTTAGTGAGGGCCAAGACAAGCAACTGGGCTCACCCTCATAGTCAACATACATCAAAGAAAGAGATTAATGCACAGCGTAAGATCAAAGACATCGTCCTCGGAATGGAGGACTCACTAACTAGCTTGAATCAGATACTACTAGCCACGTGGAGGAGGATGATGGCCAAATGGAGCTCCAGTTCCTACATGGTAACATCATGTAGGCACAGAGTACGCGTCAGTACATTTGAATGTACTACGTATGTAGGATGCAATGCAACAAGTGATAAGCACCAAAATCAAAATGCATAACATAGGCAATGAATAAGAATGTAGCAATATGGCATGCATGAACATGAAGTAAAAAATCATGCTTATATAGAATATAATACATGTGCAAGAAGAGACTATCATTGTAGAGTTCATAGTTTATCAAGGTACAAACCTCTTGACTTGTTGGTTGATCGTCTCACCCTACCACCCATGGTGATTGAGATACAAAACCCTCAACCCGGTTATTAAGGTAGAAACCCCTTGATTAGTTGGTGGATCATCGCACCTTACTACCCTAGGTGATTGTGATACAAACCCCTCAACCTAGTCATCAAGGTACAAATCCCTTGATTGGTTGGTGGATCGTCCACCCTACCACCCTTGGTGATTGAGATACAAAACCCTCAATTGGTTACTCCGGCTCTTAAATCCCCGAATCAGGCATGGTCAATTTCTAACAATATATAGGATAAATCCCCGAATCAGGCATGGTCAATTTCTAACAATATATAGGAGAATATCATATACATACATTAATTTCATCATCATAAAGTCATTTAACTCATAAGAAATGCATTGGACCTTTAATTCCTCAAGAAACCATAACCGGATATTTTATCAAACACTTGGCTAGTGTGTATAGCTAGTGTAAAATCATGCAATTTAGGGACGAAATCATGCAAGAAAATCCAATGTAAAAACATCCATCAATAGTTGGTAACACCCTCAAGTAATATACACCAAAACACTTCATCAAATCCCACAATAGATCTTAGATTCATAGCTGAAGACATGCTAAAACAATCACAATTTCATGAAACCCCAACATAGTTCATAGTCAAATTCATAGTAAGTAAAACCCATAAGTAAATCAACTTAAAATCATGCAATTTAAATAAAAAGGAAGCTTAGAATTCATGGGTGAAAGGAACCCATGAATGAAACCCACATACCTTGACTTTGGGAAACTCCTTGGTGAAGACTGAAATGGAGACTTGAAGCTCAGATGAATTCCTTAAGATCCGGAAGAGACTTGGACTGTTGAAGTTTTGAGGTAAAATATTATCTAAGTATTTGAGTGCATATTGGGGAATGTCTTGGATGATATGAAGGTGAAATATGGCTAAGTATAGGTATTTTCACTCATGGGAAGGCTTAGACCCACCCAAAAGCCTTGGGCCGAGATAAAAAATCACTGGCAACAAAATACACAGGTCTGTGTCTGGTCCATGATGCAGACCTATCTTGGAGGAGTTTTTACACTGGTCCGCGATGGAGGCATGTCGTGGCACCATCGAGGATAAACACTAGATAAGGGATTTTCGAAAAATTGAAATTGCGATTCGTTTACTATAAATTTGTGTTAGACCTATTTCCCACTTAATTTTTCCCCCGATCAAGAATACGAAGTCAAATTTTTGATATCATGCATAAATTTTGAGATATATGGAAATTACAAATTCAGATACTTCCAAGGCACACTTTCGGGCACTTTTTAGGGTGGTTTTAATGTCTTCCCCTTGGGAACATTCGTCCCCGAATGTCAAAGAAACGTACATGAGAAGGGTAATCATGAAGAAATTATCCCCAACAAGAATGCAACGATACACTTAAACACCATTTTCAAAATCTTAATATAAGTGCCGAAATCATCATGAACTTGTCAACAATAACATGAATGCATGCAAATGACATAGGGGCTGAAGCATAAGACTTGGAATCATAAACAGAGTTGACTTGTTATCATAAGCTTGAATAGAATGAAAGAGATATGGATATTGCTTTCCTATGCCTGCTCTGGTTCCCCGAGAGACATTTTCGACTTGACGATAGAGGGCATTAACGGACATTTTTGACTTGATGATAGAGGGCCTTAACGGAAGCCACATCCTTGTTCTTCAATCTCTCCACTTGTTTATCCAAAATCTGAATCAGAACCTCTTCATAATTGAAGTTGTCCTCAACAACACCCACAACATCCAATAGGACAATAACATTAGGGTCAGCCATAAATTTCTTCAACATGGATACATGAAACATCGGATGACCCAAATCCATTTCACTAGGCAACTCCGACTCATAAGCTACATTGCCAATCCTCTTCATCACCTTATAAGGACCAATCAAAGCCACTTTTCCTACCTCAAACCACCCAATCGGTGATCTACAATGCCTACCATAGAAGGCCTCAAAAGGAGCCATACCAATACTAGAATGATAGCAGTTATATGCAAACTCAATCAATGGAAGATGATCATCCCAACTACCCCTCAACTCCAATACACTAGCCCTAAGCATATCCTCAAGAGTCTGGATAGTTCTTTCGGTTTGGCCATCCGTTTGAGGGTGAAAGGTCGTACTAAACTTAACTTTTGTACCAAATCCCTTTGAAAAGAATTCCAAAAATGTGAAGTAAATTGGGAACCATGATATGATATGATAGACAACGGAACTCAATGCAACCTTACCAACTCATAGATGTACAACATAGTATGATCTTTAGCTCCATATGTTGTCTTAACCTATAGAAAATGAGCCAATTTGACATTCTATTAACCACAAGCCAAATGGAATCAAAACCCTTTCTAGTCTTTGGTAACCCAACCACAAAATCTATATTAATTTCTTCCCGCTTCCAAGTAGGAATCTCTATGTTTTGGGCTAGGCCACCCGACCTTTGATGTTCGGCCTTGACTTGGTGGCAACTATGACAACCGGATACAATTTTTTAGCAATGTCCCTCTTCCCCCACTAATACACATCCCTCAAATTTCTGTACATTTTGGTGCAACTTGGGTCAATAGCATAAGAAGAATTATGGGCCTCATCAAGGATTTTCTCATCTAAGCCACCAACACAAGGTACCCACAACCTAACTTGGTACCTAAGGGCACCATCACCCCCTTGGGAGAAAACCTCCACTTTTCCATCCCTCACCGATGCCTTCAATTCTAACAAGGAGGGGTCAAGATTTTGCTTTGCTTTTACCTCATCAACCAAGGAAGATTTGAACTATCAACAACCACAATCCCATGATTATCAACCTCTTCCAACCTAACCCCCAATCCAACCAACCGGTGGACCTCCATAGCCACCTCTTTACCACCACCATCAACATGAGCTAGGCTACCTATAGACACTGTACTCAAAGCATCGGCCACCACATTAGCCTTACCGGGATGACAATGCACACTCATGTCATAATCCTTAAGAAGTCCTAACCACGTTCTTTGCCTCAAATTAAGATCTTTTAAATAAACACATATTGGAGACTCGTATGATCCGTAAACATATCCACAACCACCCCATACCAACAATAACGCCAAATGTTTGAAGCAAATGCCACGATGGCCAATTCAAGATCATGGGTAGGGTAATCCTTTCCAAGCACCTTAAGTTGTCTAGAAGCATAGGCTCACCATACCATTTAGCATCAAAACACCATCCAAACCTTCTTGAGGCATAACAATAACCAACAACCCTTCCAACCCTTCCAATAGAGCCAAGATAGGAGCAGACATACGCTTAACCTTCAATGTTTTAAAAACTCTATTCACACTCATCGATCCTCTCATATTAGCCTTACTTGGGGCCAACTAAGTCATATGTGAATCAATAGAAGAAAACCTATCCATAAACCTTCGGTAATACCCGCTAAGTCCAAGACACCTCTAATATGTGACGGGGTCAACGGTCTAGGCTAATCTCTAATCACTTTCATTTTATTAGATCAAAATATCATCAATGAAAACTACCACACACAAATCAAGGTAGGGTTTAAAGACCCTATTCATAAGATCCATGAAGATATCCAGTGTATTGGTCAACCCAAAAGACATAACCATAAATCATAGTGCCCGTACCTAGTCCGGAAGGCTGTCTTAGAAATGTCACACTCCCTCACTTTTACTTTGTGATACCCAGATCGAAGATCAATCTTAGAGAAGTGACTAGCCCCTTGAAGTAGGTCAAATAGATCATCAATCCTTGGTAAAGGGTAGTTATTCTTTATGGTGACGCTATTAAGTTGTTGATAGTCAACACACATTCTAAGGGACCCATCCTTCTTCTTCACAAATAGCACTAGTGCACCTCAAGGTGATTGGCTAGGCCTAGTAAAACCCTTCTCCATGTCACACCCCAAGCCCCGTTAGGGCGGACTGGCACCCGTTGCCGATAAGGCCCGGGAGAACTAACCTGTACTATACGTTTACTATGCTCGTCACATGGGATTTGTACCTCTAGTATGCCTTAAAATAGATAAACAGTGATAATAAGCCAAAAGGGAATGCATATGACTAGGCCGTTGGGGCCCAGTGTCTAACGTACGAAACATAACTTCACTTTTTCTATACATGGTCTACAAAGCCTCTAAATAAAGAGAAAAAATTGACAAGGGTCGGGACAGGCCCCGCCTCAGCTAACGGTACAATATAAACATAAGCTCTAGACATATACAAAGCCCCGAAGCAACCTGGAGCTTGATGACAGCAGCTGAATATC
>JAPFFP010090097.1:0-21055 GCA_026153255.1 Solanum medicagineum
CTGTATTCAATTCATGAAAATCATCAACGGTGTTGCAAGTTGGTCTCACCTTGTTGAGGGGGCTCCATGCCTCAATCACCTTATTGAGAGGGTGCCATGTCTCAATCACCATGTTGAGGGAGTGCCATGCCTCAAACGCCTTCTCAAGGGTTAGCATGCCTTGATCACCTTATTGAGGGAGTGCCAAGCCTCAATCACCTTGTTGAGAAGGTGCCAATTCTCAGTCACCTTGTCGGGGGGTGGTATGCCCGTACTTCCACGTTGAAGGGTATGCCTTGGGGTTAAAGTAATGGTATGCTTGGACTGTGTGGTATGGTCTCTTCCTATGTATTAACTATATTTGCAAGCCATATGATTTACAAGCATGCTTTACCTCAAGCATTAATCATGCATGTCATATTTATACTTTAATTATCCTTTGCTTATAATTATGCATCTTGTCTATGTTGCCTATGTCTTGTTGCAATGCATCCTACATACTTAGTACATTCAAACATACTAATGCATACTCTATGCCTACATCATATTACCACGTAGGAATCACAGTTCCTCATGATTTTCCTCCACGTGGCTAGATTTGACATCTTGAAGATAAGCCTTAGTGAGTCCTCAAGTTTGGAGACACTAGCTATGCTACTCTTTCCTATGTTATTTCTTTATGTTGAACTTTGGTACAATGAGGGTAAGCTTGGAAAGTGTCTTGGCCCCCGCCCAATCTATGCTAGAAATGTAGTTGGACATGTGATGTAATTAAGCTATGATCTTGACTCTTCTATTTTTTATGATTTTAAAGGCTTCCCTTAGACCCGTTTTCCCTTATTTATGTCTCTACTTGTTGTTTTATGCTTCCACGACCAAGGACGAGTAGTTGAGATCCTAGTTTGGGCTTCTTTGGCGTTCCATATTCATCGTGTCACGTCTAGGACCTAGGCTTGTGTAACGACCCCAAAAAGTGCCCGAAAAAGTGCCTCGAAAGTGTCCAAAATCGTAATTTCCATACATCTCAAAATCATGTGCATATTAAAAATCAAACTTCATAGTCTTGATTAGGGGGTCATTTTGAGTGGGAAATGGGTCTAATCCCGATTTTGGAGCAGTCGAATCACAATTCCAAACTTCCAAAATTTCAATTTCCAGAATCGGTTCGTGCCAGTGCCGCGATGTGCACCTATCGCGGATATGCGTAAATTTGGTCTCCGTGATAGGTCCGCGACGTGGACCTGTGTAAATTCAGCCCAGTTATTTTTCTTGCGGTCCAAGACTTTTGAGTCTTGGGCTTAAGTGTCCCAAACATGAATATACCTATAGTTAGCCATTTTTCACCCATATATCATTCTAAACATTTCACAATACTCATTCAAACACTTAGCCAAATATTTTACTCCTAAATTCAAGTCTTAAACCCTCTTCTCGATCACAAGGATTTCACTCAAACTTCAAGTCTCCATTTTCAATACTCATCAAGTTCATCTCCAAATCTATGACATGTGGGTTTCTTTTATGGGTTCCTTTCACCCATGATACCCAAGTCTCCGTTTATCCTAATTTGCATGATTTAAAGATGATTTACTTATGGGTTTATTTATTATGAAAATCACTGCACACTATATTGGGGTTTATGAAATTGTGAATGTTTTGCTACGTTTTGAGCTATGAAACCAAGGTATATTATAAGTTTTGATGAAGGGATTTGATGTACATTGCCTTAGGGTGTTACCAAGTATTTGTTGAAGGTTTAACGTTGAATTATATAGCATGATTTCACTCCTGAATTGCATGGTTTTACACTAGCACTATACACCCTCTAAGTTTTTGATAAAATGTCCTGTTATAGCCATAACAGATGGAATGAATTATGTATATGGTATTCCCTATATTGTATTGGAATGTGACCATGCACTACTCGGGGGTTGCCCACCAGGTAACCTTCTCAAGGGGCTCGTACCTTGATAACCTATCGGAGGGTTTGTACTCCGGTACCACGGGTCGTAAGGTGTGACTATCTATCAACCTTATTGGGAATTTGTCCCTATCAACCTATCGGGTGTTTGTACTCCGGCACCAGGGGTGGTAGGGTTCGACGATCAACCAACCAATGGGGGGGTTTATACTCTGACACCACGGGTGGTAGGGTACGACGATCCACCAGCCTATTGGCGAGGTTTGTACCTCAATCACCAATGGTGGCAACGTGTGATGATCCATCAATAGTTAATGGTCTCATCTTACACATATGGTATGTTCAATATAAGCTTGTTTTACTTTAAGTTATTCATATGTGTCATATAGTTAGTATGTTATTCATTGCTTATGATTATGCATTTTGCCTATGTTGCCTATCTCTTGTTGCATTGCATCCTACATACTCAGTACATTCAAATGTACTAACGCATACTCTATGCCTACATGATGTCACCATGTAGGAACCGTAGCACCACTTGATCATTATCCTCCTCCATGTGGCTTGTTCAATTGTCCTATAAGATTGTTGGTGAGTCATCCACTTCGGGGACGTTGCTTATGAACTTTTGCTATGTATTAAGACTACCCTTCTTTTAGTTATGTATTGACTTTGAGGGTGAGCCCAGTTGCTTGTCTTGGCCCCCATTCTTATGTATGTAGTAGAGGTGTTATTGGACATGTTATGTATCTATTTTATGAGTCTTGACTCTTTCTTGTTTCTTGATGTTATGATGTGAAGGTTTATCCTAAGTCCCAATTCCCTTGTTTATGCTTATTTCTCATTGTCATTTGAATTGCCTTCACAACCAAGGAAGTGTATTGATATGCTATGAGGCTTGTTTGGGTTTCATTCGGGTTCCCCATTCGCGGGTCACATCTAGGCCCTAGGCTTTGTTGGTGTCAAAGATAGTATCAGAGCACTAGGTTGTTAGATCCTTAGATTCCAACACACCGTGTTGATTATAGTCTTGTTCATGGTTCTGTTGTGCACCACAACTATGAGTAGGAGGCTATGACACGTTTTAGGAATTGTTTCCCTTCTTCATGTTCTAAGTCGTGCTATAGAGTCGAAGTAAGCTTTCCTCCCCTAACGCTTGTCCGTTGATATGCTAGATCATGCCTAACATGAGAGAGAGACGAGCCTGCAACCTCGAGGAGCAACCAGCCAATAGAGAGCTTAGGGATGCTCTCACCTTGCTTGCTCAAGTTGTGGCTAATCAAGCCAATCAAGGGGCCCAATCCCCTTATGTTCCTACACCAGCATCTTAGGTGAGAGACTTCATGAGAATGAATCCACAGGAATTCCATGGGTCAAAGGTGAGTGAGGACTATCAAGTACTCGTTTATCAGGTTTACAAGATTTCTCTTATGGGTGTGAGGCTAGAGGATAAGTCAGAGTTGGAGGCTTACCAACTCAAAGGTGTAGCACAAATATGGAACAAACAATGGAAGGAGGAAAAGGGAGTCAACTATGTGGTGCTTTAGGAGGAGTTCAAGGTGTCCTTCCTTAATCAGTTCTTCCCCTATAACTTAGGGAAGCTAAGTTTGTGGAATTTATGAATTTGAGAAGAGGGTCCATGAGTGTGAGGGAGTGTTCCCTCAAGTTCAACCAACTTTTGAAATATGCTCCACATTTGGTGGCCGACTCAAGATCTAGGATGAACAAATTTTTGATGGGTATGTCTGACTTGGTTAGGGAGGAGTGTCGGTCTGTCATGTTGATCAGTGACATGGACTTGTCACGTTTTATGACCTATGCGATCAAATGGAAGGTGAGAAATTGAGGAAGATGAGGGGTCATGAGGCTAAGAGAGCCTGTTTCGAGGCTAAGTTCCAAAAGGGTGGACACATCCACCAAGGCCAATGGTCCTCTCATGCTTCCAATTGGGGATTTGCCAATGAATTCCCAAGGACCCAAGGTGTTGGTGTTGTGGTTCCTAATGAGGTGTGTCTTATGTGTGCAAAGGGTTATAAGGGCCTATGCTTGAGAGATACTAATGCATGCATTGGTTTTGGGGAAGTGGGTCACAAAAAGGTAGATTGCCCTAGAAACCGCAACAAGGACAAGGAGGTTTGTCCACAAGGTGCTAATGCGGTTCCTTTGGGGAGAGGTGGCCGACAAGATAGTGCCCCAAGGCACAATTGAAACTATGCTTTGAATGGGAGGCAAGGGGTTGATGAAGTCGCCAATGTTGTTACGTGTATGTTGAAAATCTTTGACTTTGATGTGTATTCATTGATTGATCTGGGTACCACTATTTCTTTCATTACCCCATTTGTTGCCAAAAAGTTCCATGTTGACCCCGAGTTGTTGCATGAGTCATATGAGGTGTATACTCATATTGGTACATCTATTATTGCTAGAAAAGTTTATAGAAGTTGTCCTATTTTCATCTTCCATAAAATATTGCCTTGTGATCTTGTTGAGTTAGACATGCTTGATTTTGATATTACTCTTGGGATGGATTGGTGGCATGCATACTATGCTTCTATTGGTTATAGAACCCGTAGAGTTAAATTCCAATTCCCAAACGAACACGACCTTGAGTGGGAGAGTCAAGATGTGGTGGTCAAGGGTCGATTCATCTCTTGCATTAAAGCTCATAGGTTTATCTCTAAGGGTTGTGTTTATCAGCTTGTGAGGGTTAGGTATGTGGAGTCTAAAGCCCTTCCCATAGAGTCGGTGCCGATTGTAAACGAGTTTCTTGATGTTTTCCCAAATGACCTTCCTGATGTTCCTCGCAAAAGGGAAATAGACTTTGGCATAGACCTCCTCCAAAAGGAGCAATAGAGGGACCTTTGGAGAAGGGGTTCATTAGGCCTAGCCAATCACCTTGTGGTGCACCGGTGTTGTTTATGAAAAAAAGGATGTGTATTGACTACTGGCAACTCAATAGGGTCACCATCAAAAATAGATATGCTCTTCCAAGAATTGATGATTTGTTCAACCAATTGCAAGGGGCTAGCCATTTCTCTAACATTGATCTTCAGTTCGAGTATCATCAAGTGAAGGTAAGGGAGTGTGATATTCCCAAGACGGCCTTCCGGACAAGATATGGGCATTATGAGTTTGTTGTGATGTCTTTAGGATTGACCAATGCACCGACCATCTTCATGGACCTTATGAATAGGGTCATCAAACTGTACCTTGATTCTTTTGTTGTGGTATTAATTGATGATAGTTTGATCTATTCTCGTGGTAAGGAAGAGCATAAAGCTCATTTGAGGGTTGTGTCGCAAAGATTGAGAGAGGAGAAATTGTATACAAACTATGAAAAGTGTGAATTTTGGTTAAGGGAGGTTGCCTTCCTAGGACATGTGGTATCGAGGGATGGTATTAAGGTGGATCCTGAAAAGACCAATGTTATTCGAAATTGGCCTAGACCATTTACTCCATCAAATATTAGGGGTTTCTTGGTCTTAGTGGGCTATCTGACGTTTGTGAATGGGTTCTCTTCTATTGCTTCCTCTATGACAAAATTGACTCAAAAAAATGTTAAGTTTGTCTGGTCTGATTAATGTGAGAGGAGCTTCTAAACATTCAAAGATAAGCTTGTGTCTGCTCTTGTATTGTCACTACCGGATGGGCTTGAGGGGTTTGTTATGTATTGTGATACTTCCCGTGTTGGTTTGGGTTGTGAATTGATACAAAATGGTAAGGTCATAACCTATGCCTCTAGACAACTCAAAGTGCATGAAAAGAACTACCCTACCCATCATCTTGAGTTAGCCGCCATTGTGTTTGAATTAAAGATTTGGTGTCATTACTTGTATGGGGTGCATGTTGATGTGTTCACCGATCATAAGATTCTACAATATGTCTTCACTCAAAAGGATCTCACCTTTAAGCAAAGGAGATGGTTAGAACTTCTTACGGACTATGATATGAGTGTGCATTATCATTTTGGTAACGCAAATGTAGTTGCGAATGCTTTGAGTAGGGTGTCTATGGGTAGCCAAGCTCAAGTTGATGGTGGTGATAAGGAGATGGATAGGGAGGTTGTCACGCCCCAAGCCTAGGGCCTAAACGTAACCTGCAAATGGGGAACCGAAGGAACCCCAAGCAAGCCTCATAGCATATCATTACACATCCTTGGTCGCGAAAGCAATGTGAAGCAATGTAAGTAACATAAACAAGGGGAATTGACACTAAGGGAGAGAGATATTTATACTTAAATAGCTTAAATATCATAAGTGAGTCAAAGCTCAAGCATAATAAATGATATGTCCAACAACACCTCTATGCATAGATAAGAGCGGGGGCCAAGACAAAGCAATCGGGCTTACCCTCATTGTAAAAATAGAACATAAGAAAGATGTCTCAATACAAAGATAAGAGTAACATAGACTAAGGTCCCCGAAGTGGTGGACTCACCAACTAGCTTTGAGTAGAACCGATCTAGCCACGTAGAGGAGGAGGATGATCAACTTGGGCATGGTTCCTACATGGTGATGTCATTTAGGCAAGAGTATGTGTTAGTAAGTTTGAATGTACTAAGTATGTGGGATGCAATGCAATAAGAGATAAGAATCATAATCCAAAATGCAAAATAATAAGCAATAGGCATAATGTATAGCAATATGGCATGTATGATCAATGCATAAGTAAAACATGCTTAAGTAACTCATGCTCATATAGGACACAATATGTGTAGAAGATACCAAGCTATATTTTCAAAGTACAAACCACTTGGTAGGTTAGTGATGATAGCACCTATCACCCTAGTGTGTGAGCTACAAACCCCTCATTAGGGTTAGTGATGATAGCACCCATCACCCTAGTGTGTGAGGTACAAACTTCTCATCAAGGTTAGTGATGATAGCACCCATCACCCTTTTGTACTAGATTTCAAAAGTACAAAACCCTTGGTAGGTTAATAATGATAACACCCATCACCCTTGTGTGTGAGGTACAAACCCCTCATCAAGGTTAGTGATAATAGCACCCATCACCCTAGTGTGACACTTTAAATAGGATTCATCATGTACATAAGATCATTTCATCATCATATAGTCATTTAAATCATATCTCATGCTTTGGGCCTTCAATTCCTCAAGAAACCATAATCAGACATTTTATCAAACACTTAGGGGGTGCGTAAATGGAGTAAAATAGCATGCAATTTAGATATGACATCATGCAAGAAAATCTGTTGTAAAACCATCAATCACGTATTCTAAACACGGAAAAAATCATTGGCTTATCAAATTATCTATCGAACACCTTGCAACATCCCCAAGACATACATATCAAAACCTCTCATCAAATCTAATATTAGATCCAAGATTTAGAGCTTAAAACATGCTAAAACAACCATACTTCCATGAACACAAATCACTGTGCAGTAAACTTCTTAATATAAAAGACCCATATGTTAAATCAACTTTAAATCATGCAATATTAGCGAAAAGGAGATTAGGACATTATGGGTAAAAGGACCCAATGGCTAAAACCCACATACCTTGACTTTGGAGAACCCTTGAAGAAGATTGGAGATTGACACTTGAAGCTTGAATGAAATCCTTAAGATTGGTCTTGAGTTTTGGGACTTGAATTTAGGGTGAAATATGAGACTAAATTTTTGATGAGTATTGGGAAATGTTTAGGATGATATGAGGGTGAAATAAGGCTAAGTATAGGTACTTTCAAGTGTGGTAACCCTTAGGCCCAAGACATAAAAGTCTTGGACCGAAAAAAATTAAAATAGGCACCAAAAATAACAGGGGCGCGTCGCGAAAGTAAGGCGGATTTGTCTTTGGAAATTGCATTTTCTGCACAAATGAGTTCTATGAAAATGGGCATAATCCTTCATTCGAACTCAAAATTAGGTGAAACAAAATGCATTGGAAGATTATTCAAAGAGATTTATGTTGGTAGATTGTGGGACATTCAATTCTTTGTGTGCTAAGAGATATGCTCCTTCAATGTTTACCCTTCTAAATAACATTTTTTGTGATTTTTGGATTTTGATACGGTTGCTCTAAAATTTTGCTTAGACCTATTTCCCACTCAATTTGACCCTATGAAAAAGAATATGAACTTAGAATTTTGAAATAACGAATGGAATTTTAGATATATGGAAATTACGATTTCAGGTACTTCCGAGGCAGATTTTTGGGTACTTTTTGGGGTCGTTATAGAGGTGTATCGATTGGCTAGATTGGTGGAGATAGGTTGGAAGAGGTTGGTAGTGGTGATATTATTTTGGATGGTTCTATGTCTTCTTTGACTAATGAGGTGATGGCAAAATAAGATCTTGATCCCTCCTTGGTAGAATTGAAGGCTTTGGTAAAAGAGGGCAAGGTGGAGGTTTTCTCCTAATGGGGTAGATGGTTCCCTTAGGTACGAAGGTAGATTGTGTGTACCGTGTGTTGATGGTTTGATAGAAAAGATACTTGATGAGGCCCATAACTCTTTCTATTCTATCCACCCTGGTTCCACCAAAATGTATAGAGACTTGAGAGAGGTGTATTGGTGGGGAGGCACGAAAAGAGACATTGCCTGATTCGTTTCTGGTTGTAATAGTTGTCAACAAGTAAAATTCGAGCATCAAAGGCTAGGTGGCCTAACCCAAGACATAGAGATTCCTACTTGGAAGTGGGAGGTGATTAATATGGCTTTTGTGGTTGGGTTGCCTAAGACTAGAAAAGGTTTTGATTCCATTTGGGTGGTGGTTGATACGATGATGAAATCTACTCACTTCTTACTGGTTAAGACCATATATAAGGTTCAGGAGTATGCTAGGTTGTACATCCATGACTTGGGGAAATTGCATGGGGTTCCTTTATCCATCATATCGGATCATGGAGCTCAATTTACTTCACATTTTTGGAGATCTTTCCAAAGGGGTTTGGTACTACAGTTAATCTTTCTACGACCTTCCACTCTTAAACAGATGACCAGGCTTAAAGGACAATCCAAACCCTGAGGATATGCCTAGAGCATGTGTATTGGAGCTTAAAGGTAGTTGGGGTGAGCATCTTCCATTGATTCATTTTGCCTACTACAATAGCTCTAATTCTGGCATCAGCATGCTACTTTTGAGGCTCTCTATGGTAGACATTATAGATCATCGGTGGGGTGGTTTGAGATTGGTGAGGAGGCCTTGATAGGACCAGATCTTGTTATGGAAGCTCATGAGAACTTTAGGATGATTACAGAAAGGTTGAAGACAGCCCAAAGTCACCAAAAGTCCTATGCCGATGTGAGGTAAAGGGATCTTGAATTCCAAGTTTGTGATTGGGTTATTTGAAGATGTCACCCATGAAAGATATCGTTTGTTTTTGTAAGAAGGGCAAGTTGAGCCCAAGATATGTGGGTCTTTATAGGGTGATGAGAGGGGTTGAGAAGGTAGCTTATGAGTTGGAATTACCTAGAGAAATGGATTTGGTTCATCTGGTGTTTCATGTGTCTATATTGAGGAAATACGTGGGTGATCTGAATGCTATTGTGCCTCTTGATGTTATAGGTGTGGTTGAAGGCAATTTGACATATGAAGAGATTCCGGTTTAGATTTTAGATAGAGAAGTGAAGAGGTTGAGAAAAAAGCGGTGGCTTCTGTTACGGTCCTTTGGAGAAATCAACAAGTGGAAAGTGCTACTTGGTAGGCCGAAGCGGATATGCAAAAGCGATATCCTTATCTTTTCCACTCCACTCAATCCCAAGGTATTGATCTAAGTCCTTTTATATGATCTCAAGTCTTAAGTCATCCCTCGTGTTATTGCATATGTTTATGTTTAAATTGATAAGTGCTTCATTATTTTACACTTATGATAAGATTTGGAAATGATGTTTAAGTGCACTGTTGCATTTCGATGTGGGCTAAAATTTCTCATGTTTGTGTCTCTCATATACATCTTTTTGAGATTCAGGGACAAATTTTTCCAAGAGGGAGATATTGTAACCACCCCAAAAAGTGTCCAAAAATGTGCCTCGAAAGAGCCCAGAATCGTAATTTTCATATATCTCAAAATCCAAGCGCGATATCAAGAATTTGACTTCATATTCTTGATTAGGGGGTCATGTTGAGTGGGAAATATGTCTAACCCCTATTTTAGAGCAATCAAATCACAATTCCAAATTTCTAAAATTTCAGTTTCCAGAATCGATCCGCGACGCGCAACTGTCACGAACATGTGTAAACATGGTCTCCACGATAGGTCCGTGACGTGGACCTTTGTAAATTCTACCCAATTATTTTTCTTGCAGTCCAAGACTTTTGAGTCTTGGGCCGAAGTGTTCCCAAAGGTGAATATAACTATACTTAGCCATTTTTTACCCTCATATCATTCTAAACATTTCCCAATACTCATTCAAACACTTAGCGAAATATTTTACTCCTAAATTCATGTAATGTACCAGGTGTTTTTAAGCCTATACTTGCGTGAAAAGATAATGTTCAAGTAAATTCCTATTGAGTTAAGTAAAATTTGAAATGAAGATCATCTTAGGGATTAGCTTGGTTTAGTTATGTGATTGTTGAGGTGGTCTTGGAAGGAAGTTGGTTTATCATTGGTATAATACTTTGGGGGCAATGTTATATGATGTCAAGACTAAAGATAAAGTTTTGTTTGCGTTTGGAATTGTTCAAAATGAAGGTACATATGAAGGTTGAATAATTGACTTGTTTGGGAGTAATTTTTTTGCCATTATTGCATGGCTTGCATGGGTAGCCTTTTGCATGCCCTTATCATGCCTTGAGACCATACTATGGCAACATGGGAAAGGATAATGCTACCATACCTAGGTCCCATGCCCACTCCCTTGTGTTTGACATCTTTCTTCTTTTTAAAAGTGAGTAAAAAAGCCCCTTTGCACCACATGATTTCATTCCCTTTTCCACACACGTTTTTTTAAAACTTTTAGTGATTAAATGACCCTTATAACCCCCCCCCCCCCACAATATCAGTATAAATACCCTCCCTCTACTTAGTCTCTACATCACTCTTCAAGGAAACCAAATCCCCTAATCTACATTGCTCTCCCAAAACTCTCCAAATACTTAGGCTAAGTATTCTTCAAGATTTCCACCAAGTCTCTTCATCTTCTCAAGGTATGTGGGTTTGATTCTTGATTTCCTTTCAACCAAGAAGTCCTCTTTGGAAACCTAATTTTGAATTACAAAATTTTCAATCTTTGATTTATGTATAATTATATACTAATTGATATTTGCTTAAATTATGGTTATTCATACATTTTATGATTATTCATGTATATTTAATTCACTCCATTGAGTTAGTCAGACCACCTCTTCGGGAAAAAACGTAAGGTCGCGCAAAGGTTTCAATTTAAGCATTTCAGATTCGCATTATTTAATCTAGTCTATATTTTCAAGTCTTACATACACAAATGAGTTATTATGATTTTTATCCTAAATTATTCCTATGATTACTGTAACTTTGTTTAAATATCAAATTTATGAATTTAAGGTTATTTGAACCAGTCCCCAAACATGATTTAAGTTGCATTATGAACATGGGATGTTTGGCTTTTATGGCATAACATGAACTTATGATTTTGGACAAGTATAAGTGAATACAGTTATGAAATGATGTTGGGTGACTTAAGATGCATTAAGTTTTGTTTTGAATCTTTGTTAAGGAGCTATTCTAAGTACAAGTTTGAATATGATTTTGACAAGTTAAGTCTTTCCGAAATAAATTAAGTTTTGATTATTTCGGTTATGCATTGTCCATTTCCGTGGGATTTTGGCGAAGCACCAGATGTGTTAGGAGTGCGACTCGACCTAAGGGGTCTTATGTAAAGCTTCTAATCTCATAACAACGTCCCACCGTAGGATATTTTTGTTATGCCTTTTTAGGCTTTCTGACTAGTAGATCCATCTAGTATTTCCGTTTCTGGGGTTATACCCTGGCAAGTTGACTAACTCTTTAGCCTGTGTGGAGTATGACATTGGTATTCCATATTATAGCTCATATGATTTTGTCGGTTATGGTCTTATTCCCATACTTATTTGCTTATGTGCTTCTCTATGCATTTTTATGGTAGTACTTTACAGTTTACATTGGAACTGAATATATAGTTTAAGCTTGGAGTTTGTCATATTGGGTAAGTATTCTTTGTCATTATATTTACTTGTTATATTGCACACCCGCAAACTTAGTACATTCTAAAGTACTAACTCAATTTTTTCCTACATACTATAATCATGTAGGGACAGGTGATCTACCTTATCCTCCTCCGAATGGCTAGATTTCTTATGAAGACTTTGAGCTTTGGTGAGTTCCCATTCACCGGGAACAAAACCCTTATCTTCAATCTTTGCCTTTGTTATTCAAATATTTGATGTATTTTCATTCTGACTTACTATTGAGGGGCCTAGACTTGTATTCTTGGTTCGGCTTATTGTTATTGTTTAGAGGTGTGTCTGGGCCATTGCTACACTTGGTATGATTTAAACTATTTAACTTATGCTTCCTCTTATGATTATAAGTTGTCACATAGTCCCATTCCCCATATTTCATTGTCATCTATGTGTCATTTACCATTTAAACATATAATCTGCAATTATAATTTAAGAGGCTTGTTTGGGGGCCTTCAGGTTCTCTTTCACCGTGACACACCTAGGCCTTAGGTTTGGGTCGTGACAATTCAAGTCTCAAACCCTCTTCCGGATCTCAAGGATTTTAGTCAAGCTTCAAGTCTCCATCTTCAATCTTCATCATATTCATCTCCAAAGCTAAGGTATGTGGGTGTCTTTCATGGATTCCTTTCACCCATGATACCCAAGTCTCCTTTTACTCTAATTTGCATGATTTAAAGACAGTTTACTCATGGTTCTTATTTATTATGAAAATCACTACACACTATGTTGGGTTTATTAAATTGTGACTGTTTTGCTATGTTTTGAGCTATGAAACTAAGGTCTATTGTAAGATTTGATGAAGGGTTTTGATGTATATTGTTTGAGGGTGTTACCAAGTATCTATTGAAGGTTTTATGTTGAATTTTCTAGCATACTTTCACTCTTGAATTGCATGGTTTTACATTAGCACTATACACCCTCTATATGTTTGATAAAATGTCCGATTATGGCTTTTTGAGGAATTGAAGGTCCAATGCTTGTCCTATGAGTCGAATGACTATATGATGATGATATGATGTTGAAATGATGATGAAATGAATGTATGTATATGGTATTTTCCCATATGTGGTGTTGGAATGTGACCATGCCTACCGGGGGTTACGCACCGAGTAACCTTGTCAAGGGGCTCGTACCTTGATAACCTATCGGAGGGTTTGTACTTTGGCACCATGGGTGGTAGGATGCAATGAGCCACCAACCTATTGAGGGGATTTGTACCTCAATCACCAAGGGTGGTAGGGTTTGATGGTCCACCAATAGTTAATGGTCTCTTCTTACTCATATGTTATGTTTTATATAAGCATGTTTTACTTCAAGTATCATTTATACATGTCATATTGTTAGTATGCTATTCATTGCTTATGATTATGCATTTTGACTATGTTTCCTATCTTTTGTTGCATTGCATCCTACGTACTTAGTACATTCAGACTTACTAATGCATACTCTATTCCTACATGATGTCACCATGTAGGAACTGAAGCACTGCTTGATTATCCTCCTCCTCCACGTGGCTAGTTTGATTGTCCTACAAGCTTGTTGGTGAGTCCTCCACTTCGGGGACCTTGATTATGAACTCTTGCTATGTATTAGTCCCTTCTTTTGGTTATGTATTCACTATAAGGGTAAGCCCGATTGCTTGTCTTGGCCCCCGCTCTTATCTTTAGAGTAGAGGTGTTGTTGGATATGTTATGTATTTATGTTAAGAGTCTTGACTGTTTCTTGTTTCTGGATGATATGATATGAAGTTTTATCCTTAGTCTTAATTCCCTTGTTTATGCTTATTTCTCATTGTCATTTTAATTGCTTCTGCGACCAAGGATGTGTAATGATATGCTATGAGGCTTTGGGGTTCCTTCGGGTTTCCCATTCGCCGGTCATGTCTAGGCCCTAGGCTTGGGTCATGACAGAATGACTAGTGCACAACAACTATTAGCAGTACATCGGAGTGTGTGTGTGTGTATCACAAATCACTATAGGGTCATGCCCAAATTAGGACAAATCTACCATAACCTCGTCAACCACAAGTGCCTAGAGTAATTATAGACAATCACAGTAAATCATAAGTATCCAGGACAACCAAAACCCAGCTAAGTCATATCTATACCAGAGTTAGACCATAATACGACATAAAATCAATACACAATCTCCTGGTCAACATATCTTCGAAGCAATAGGCTCTACACCATTATATATGTACAAGTCAAGTCTAAACATATGTCTTTGGCACTAGGCCATACTCGGCCTTTACCAGGCCCCTTTGCTGTCTAAAGCAACTCATAGGTCAGCATCAGTGTAAGCTAAGCTAAGGACCAAGAGGCTAGATAATAAGAAGGATATCACCTATCCAAAATCATATCACAGCCTCGCTACTATAAAGGATATAACCTAAGGCAACCACGTACCGATCCACTGATAATGTTCCCGTCTCTAAATGGTATGCCAGTCTTCAAGACAAACCCATATAGCTAGTGTCTCATCATAGATATTCCAGGAAGCCCGTAAGATCTAACCTACATCTCACTAATAGGGTGACACTCCAATCCCCAACCCACTAACGGCTCAGCAACAACATGTAGTACATTAGAGGTCACAAGGCTCCTTTAGGAGCACATCCATAACCTTTCCTGAAACATGGTGTGTTTCTCTAGTCGTGAACTAGTAGCACAAGAACATAACATATAACAATGGTATAAAAGGTCATATAAGTGACAAGGAAGCACAGAATCATGTTTAATTAGGCAAATCTGCCATAATCTAGGTTGCATCAAGTACTCAAAATCGATATAGATACTAGAATCAATGTTCAAGGTAGTATGTAATCACTTGTCAGCCTCATAAGTGATTATATTTTAGTAATCTTAGGCCACACACACATACAAGCAAGAGTAAGTTTCAGTATACATACCTATCATACTTTCTTAGCCTATGTATCCCCCTTTTAGGCCCTTCTCATAGCCAAATAGTAAAAGAACTCAAACAGTATAACAGCTATAGCTAGGACAATCGTCAATGCAAGAACTATCATTTATAACACCATACATATACAACACACAAATCACATACATATATATACAATGTATACTCCACAACTCAATCCATAAATAGTACATTTCTACACATTCCAGTTCAAATACGCAAGCATTTAACCTTAATCTAAGGTTTAGAGAAAGCTTAGCCTACTTGGCAGATGATTCCTCGTGTCCTAAATCAATCCACTTAAGGTTATTCCTTTCTTGTCATATCCAATGTTGATAAGCTGTCAACACATAACTCACAAGCTTATTAGAACTAATATGGTTGTAAAATCTCAGGAAATTGGTGAAATTATGTCAATTACGACTAAAACGAGAAAACTCAGGCCCACGCCCAAAATGCCAAACCATTCCCCATAAAATTATCCCTAAATCACCCAAAATCAATAGCTTGAAATCGATCCCAAAATAGATTCAAGAAGACACAAAAACAGCTCAAAAACAAAGTTGCATTTCTTATTGGAAAATATTTCTTACATAACATCTTGGTCAAATCTAAAAAAAACACTACCAAATTAACATGATCCAAGCATACCATAACATACCTTTTTAAAAATAAAACAATTAAGACACAAATCTCACTTTATTCCATTGAGAAATAATCGAGATACCGCAATGTAAAATTTTCACTCATTTTTAATATGTAATTAGTAAAAATGTATTGATTTTATCTCGAAAAACATGCAAAAATTGGAATTCAACACTTCCATGGTGATTTTTGCAAAAATATGAGTCACGTAGCCTTTTGAATAACTCAAATTGAATGAAAAATGACCTCAAAAGTACCATAAAAAAATTACAAGGAACATATGCGTAATGTCCAAGAAACCATCTCTCTCTCTCTCTCTATATATATATGTGTGTGTGTGTGTGTGTGTGTGTGTGTGTGTATACATATGTAAATACATATATCTATGTATATACATATATAAATACTTATATATACATGTATATACATATATATATGGTGCCACACCCTGATACATGGCAAGTCCAGCTGGTACGATGTGTCAATGCCATGCTTGCCACGTGTACTACTTTCATTTAATAATTATTCAATCCTCTTTTTGATTATTTCGGGCTCGTTTGGACTCTGAATTTTGTAAATAAACTATGTAACCCAATGGATTTTGACATTCTAGATTCAAGGTTGCAGTTGAAATTCACAATGGAGCTTTCCATGGTAATTTGAGGGTCCCACTTCTTTGTAGAAACTTTTAATGAAAAGATTTTGGGGGGGGGGGGGTTCAAATCCCATCCGTATGTCCTCGGTATCAAACAAGGGGTCATCCAGATCAAAATTGATGTTTTAGAGCTAACTGCACTATTAAAATTCCCATTCGAAGCATGGTTCCTAAGGGCATCGACTGGGTCAACTATTAATCGATTTTCGCGGCCAGATTTGCAATCCATGATATAGTCGCACCGGATATGTTCCTAGACTAATTCGACTATTCTGAAGCAAATGGAATTGTTGGAATTCTACTTCGAGGTTATTTACTATAACTTTACCAAAAACTTCATTTTACAAGTGTAACTTCCTCGGTTAACTCAAAAATCCACATGAATCCCACATAACCCAAGCGCCATCCCATTAGTCCCAATAAATCATCAATGGTATGACGTCATTATACACATGCTCAAATCAACAAAGTAGACACAGAATTACAGAAATAGCTAAGAGGGTCATTACACTCAAATTCTTCAATCCATTTAAGAAATTGTAGAAAACTAACTCACAATCCTCACTCAAAACTAAAATCCTAATCTAAGGTATGTCCTTCTCTAAAAATTATATGAAAAATCTTTAATTATGTCTAGTATGATGAATGCATGGCTGGGAGTGCATGTATATTCAATTTGAGATTAAAATGGTGAATTTTCAAAACTTCCTAGTTGCTAATCGCGATAACACACAATGTGTTGGAGCTTGGACGGCATTCACAAAGGTCAAAATATTTTAGACCTCTACGTTCGGCGCCTTAGCTATCCACATTCACAAAGAGTATTGATCTTCACCTCTGCCTATGCACCAATATTCGGTGTTCATGCTTCTCAATGATCCAATGCTCCACGTTCGCAAGATTGAAGGTCGTGTTCGCAGAGCACAAGGATGCCAGGTATAATTTTTTTCATTGTCAGCTCTTTTTTGCTCCAAATAAGTTCCAAACTCTATTCTTTTCTAGCAAATATCCATATAAAGCATTAGTAGCTGAAAGATACACCATTCAAAGAAAAATTAGCCTCAATTCATAAGATTAAAAACATAAAATCATAAGAAAAAGAGCCATAAATAATTGTAAATTCAATACTCATCAATGATTCCTCCATGATATTCATCTAATTGCATGATTTTATCTCAATTGCTCATGAAACCACTCATGGACCTAATTTTCTATGTCAAAGCTATGAATTTAATGGATTATGATTTTAAGTATGAAAAGTATATTTTAATAATGATGATGATGTTATGATGATGGTGATATGACGATGAGGGCGACTTAAGACTCTAAATATTTGTTAAATGGTGATAAGATAGGGAGTATGCCCACACTATATGAAAAATATTTTGTAGATGGACTATTCCTATAATAAAATATTTTCGTGAAGCTATGATGTCTATTTTACAAGCTATGAAAGTATGATTTTGATAAAATATGAATTAATTTGAAAGCTATGTCTATGCATGGTTATACATTCTGTGGGATATAACTTAGCACTAAATGAGCTTGTTTGAGGGGGACTATCCCCAAAGATCCTAATATAAATCCTCAAGTCTCATAACTATGTACCAACATAGGATTGATGATTATGTTCCTATAAGGCTAGTTAATGGATGCATTTAACATTATGTTCATGTGATACTCATCGTGCTTGGGTTAAGCCTAAAGGGTGGGATCTTTTATGTTTATGTGACACTCACCATTCTAGGGATAAGCCTAAATGGTGGGGTTGAATCTACCTTCGCAATGTAGGCTCCTCTTTCTCTCTATGTAGTGGAAAAATAGGGATTTCATGTAATAGTCCACATGGTCTTATTTTCGATTATGGTCTTATTCCCACATATGTATGCTAGGATTATGAAAGCTTTTGATGATGCTCCTATTCATGGTTTTAAGCATGCATTGCTCATACATATTGTGTCCTTATTTTATTGACATGATTATGCATATTGATATCATGTTACGGAGTTCCTTGATGCATGACATACTTACATACTTAGTACGTTCCTCATACGCATACTTCTTTGCGTATATGATCTAACAATGTAGGGATAGACGACAAGACTATTTCTCCATTTTGTGGCTAGAGTTAGATTTGAGCTTGAAGATTGTTGGTGAGTTCTCAAGCTTCGGGAGGAAGCCCTTTCATATGATGTTTTTCTTATGTTTAGACTTTATGACTTCTCTTGATATTACATTTGAGGATAACCTAGAGAACTATGTGCTAGGCCCCACTAAGATCTTTATATATAGGCATGTATTTGGACCATGGTTGATGTAATTCCCTAGAGGGAGACATTTGACTCTTATGTTGGTATGTCCCTCTTCCTTACTCTCTGATGAATGACTTAATTTACCTTATGTATGCTTATGATATGAATAAGAGGCTTGGATGGGGCGCCTTTGGGTGAAAGATTCATCATGTCACGGCTAGGCTCTAGGTTCGGATCATGGAAACGTTATGTAGTTGGTAGGCAACATTATAAAGACATACTAAGAGATCATTACATACTTCTTTGAATTAATCAATTTAAAATCTATTGTTCATAAGTGTCACGACTCAAAATGGGTTGTGAGTGGCACCCATACCTAAACTCCTAAGTGGGCAAATCAATGATACAAATCCCTACCTATGTTAGTAGTTCAATGTATAAAATACAATAATAAGAAATAGCAAAATCACTATGTCTATTACATAGAGTTTTCCCAAAAAATATAGAAAGTCATCATATCAAGTGTCATCTTGACCATGAAAAAAAAATTATATAAGAGCTACCATGAATACTTATAGTTGTTCAGCAGACTTAAGATTTATCTCATTATTGAGGTCATGTTCTGGCTATATATAATTGAATATCGGGCCTATTGAATTTAGCTCTAAATCTTTTAAGGATTGTTTACAGTCACTGCTATTGATATGTTATTTTTGATAGTGTTGCTAGAGGTTCAATATGTTTGATATATCGCTTGTTAAGTGGTTACTTAATCATGTCTTTCGTTGAGTCAGAGAATTTAATTTTCTATGATGAGTATCCAATGTCTAATGATCACATATTATAACTTAAGCTCATGAGAAGAGTTGATTGTAAGAATGAATCTTAACAAGATTTGTGATGGTGTTTGCATTATTAGTGAGAGGTGGTTAGTTCAGGTTTATTTCTGATTATAGTTGATATTATTAGTTCAGAATTTTATCATGATTATGTGAGAAAAGAATTATCCAAATGGTTGTGTTATGATCGAGTGAGTTTTGATTCTGATTAGGTTCATGAGTTAGTATATGACTTGAAAATTATTTGTGATTGTAAATATACCAAAATTTGATTTAAAAGTTCTGCTCGTAGTAGTTGATCTTGATGATGATTCTAAGGAGGAGCTGAAATTTAGAGATAACCACCAACTTTAGAAGATCATAACTCAGGCTTTAGGTAACATCAGTTATTCTGTCTTCTCCTTCTTTTGACCGTTCGAGGATTCATACTAGGTAAATTGGTATCTAATGCAATGCCTTGTTAAGCCGTTTTGAGATATAGAGTTTTGTATAATATAAAAGATTTATCTTGTAAATTTTAAAGGTGCTTTTTGGACTATTCAATAATTTTCACTATTTAGTTTGAGGATAATTTTAGTAATTAATTTAGTTGGTGGATTAAAATAATAATTTAGTTAATGTCTTATATTATTTATCCCGTCTCTATTAAAAATATTTAATAGAATTTACCACTTTTAATACATAAAAAAATTAAATATATATTTTTAAAAAAAGAGAAGAAGAAAGATAAATAAGTTTTTTAATTAAAAAAAAAAAGAGGAAGGTCAAAAGGGGGTTGAACGCCCCCCCCCCACAAAAAAAAAAAGGAAAACTAAGAAAGGAATAGGGGAACCACAAAACAGCAAAAACCAAAAAGGCGGGGAAAAAGAAAGGGATGAAGAGAAGAAAAATTGTGATTTTCATCCCAAAATATTAAGATAATTGTACTCACCCTTTTTATTAAAGTTTTATGAGATTGTGAATAGATTTTTAGGGTAGAAACACATATAATTTATGTTAAATTAAGAAAATATAGCCCTAAGGTTCTTTGAATAAAATCTTCATTTGGGGGTCGAATAACAATACGTTTTAGTTGAAATTTGTGGTATGAGTTTATTTTAATATGGATAAACACAATTTGAACGAAATTTTCAGATTTGAATTTGAGGAACTGGAGTGACTTTTTAACCCGATTTTTGAGCAAATAAATAAATAAATATAGCAATATGGGTGTCATTGGATTCATACTCTTATGGAGTTTATATATTTGGTAGATTTGAAACAAGCTGAGGTATTGGAAAAAGGAAAAGCATTGGTGGATTATCTAGCTTTCATAGATTCTTCATTTGAGGTAGGTTATGGTTTATTCTATGTATTATAGAGACTCTTAATAGCACTTGATATTCATTTAGTGATGTTGTGAAATTATTCTATATATTTAATTATTCTGGTTTGGATGATTGATATGTGTTATGATTGGTTTGCAATTCCAAGAGCATGAAATCTATAATCTTGAACTTACTCTACTAAAGTTATACCTTGAATAAGAAAGGCTTGATGAAATATTGTTAATGAAATGAAAAGTAATGATAAAGAATGATGAATTAAATATAACTATATCAGGTGTCATATTCCGACACCAGTATAATTGGATCAGGTGTCACATTCTAATACGGTATTATTACATTGGGTGTCAAG
>JAPFFP010090134.1:0-21051 GCA_026153255.1 Solanum medicagineum
CTTGGTGGCTTTAATCAGGTTTTGAAAATGAGAGTTGAGTACCTGAGTTGGAATTGAGTGATTTATATGCCATTAGGATAGTTGGAATGTATTTCTTATTGTCTATTCAGATCGAGTCGTCGCTTGAGGACAAGCAACAATTCTATGTTAAGGGTGTCCATGTGCTGTCAAATTGTAGCACATTTGATGCCAAAAAATAGGATTTTGCATACTCTTAATGCTTTTTTTTTTTTTGGTTTTTATGTGTTTTTGTGTTGTTCTTGCAGATAGTATAGGTTGACATGATTTTGGGAGAAAAGCTACAGATTTTGATGAAGTTCATGATATACGAGTCACCCTATAAGTCATAGTCTAAGGTACGAGTCGTAGTGTTCCCTCGTAGCTAGAAATACTGTTCAATAATTAGAAATTTGCAATGTGATGGTCAGCTATATGAGGCTAACCTACGAGTCATAAGTCTGACTATGATTCGTATGAGGGGCCCTTGTAGCCAGAAATAGTGTTGCCAAAATTTGGACCAAGAACTATAACTAAATATTACCAAAAGACACTATGAGTCGTAGATCATACAACATATCGTAGCAATGGATCATAGAAATCAAGTCCAAAATGTCAAGCACTGACTACGAAAGCCCGATTACGACTCCTAGGTCACCCTGCGAGTCATACCTACGAGTCGTATCTACTGCCAGATGTATTTTCTATTTTACTTTTTGTAAATAGTATAAATTGTTAGTGATAGCATTTTTGAAGAGAGACTTTGACACTTTTATAGATTCTACAGCTTTGAATATTCTTAGAGAGTATTTTTCTTAGGGTCTAGAGTAGCTTTTAGGATTTTTATTTGAAGACCCATTTTGAAGGATTTGAAATTACTTGTACTCAAACTCCTTAGTTACAAGCTTGTGGTTTCAATATCAAGGTGGTTTTGTTCTTCATTGTTCTTGGGTATTCTCTAAACCATGTTTGTTATACACATTGTTTGTGATTTTGCCCTAGCCATGAGTGGCTAATCACCCACAATTTGGGGTTGTGGGAACCATGGGGAGTTGACATGAAATAACCTGAATTTTGTGCTTTTCTTTGATTGGGTATTTGCATGTATTGTCTATTTCCTCTCATTTTGAATGTTGTTTGGTGGCGGCGAACACCAAACCCTGCCTATTATCACAATCCTTACCAAGGTAGTGATGGAAAAGGAAAGTAGATGAGAGGATTCAATTGATGTGTTCTCGTCTAATCAACCACACTTGACCAAGGGAAGGTTGACTAAGATAATGGGTAACGGTTAGTTTGCATACCATGTTTGAGACCAAGCGCAATGGTGAAGTTTGACCTTCACCTTCACAAGAGTGCTAGAAGAATCTAAGTTATCATCCTGCATGCAATTTGTCAATTGGGGTTATGTTATCTGATTTTTTTGAGTTAACGAATCATGAGGAACATAATTCCCAAGTTATCCTCAATTTATTGTCTCTTTGCATTAGTAGTGTAGTGTTTTTATCTTCTTTCATTCCAAATTGCAACCCCCCCCCCCCATTCTAGAGATGTTAGTTGACTGATGCTTGAAATAATTGTTAGTGAGTCAATATGGTCAACTTCGTATTCCCTGTGGATTTGACCCTAACCTTCGGTTAGGTTTATACTTGATAGGGACCGCTTTACTGCTGGAGCGTGAAGATCATAAAGCCCATTTAGAGAAATAATATAAACCTATGGTGGCACATAGTTAAGAGACCGAGAGTTTATTTAAGGACCCCTTGGGTGAAGCCCCCACCTTAAGCCTCTTTTGTTACTAAGTCTATTCCCACTGAATACTTTGAAATAATCATAACTTTAATCATACTTGCATAACTTGTAAAAACATGATAACATGGCATGAGTAGCTCATTCATATACTTGACTCCTACATGTGGCATATGCAAACTAGAGGGTCGAAACATGGCATAAACTTGACCCCTTCTAGTAGGCATTGCATTATACATGAGGGTGGAGATGTGATATGCTCGACTCCTTCTAGTGAGTTTTAGTTAGCATAAGGGTAAAATGGTTATCATGCTTGACCCCTTCGTGTAGACATTAATTACTCACAAGAGGGTAAAATATATACAATAAGGGCTCAACACTTTACTTACAAATCATAGGAACTTTTCATGAGTTCATTATATGCCTAGGAGCCCATAATTCATCATAACATGCTTGTCTTGAAATTCATGCAATAATCTTTCATCAACATAAGAGTTCTTGTCATGTAGATTTAGTCAAACATGGTGAGTATAATCACACATACTTAAAACCATGCATTTCAAGAGTATGAGACAAGAGAGGAGTAAAGTCAAATTCATTTAAAGATATTCAAATTACCTACCATCATTGTAGTAAAACCCTTATTTTGCATATCATGATAACCAACTAAAACCCATAAGTTCCTTCATAGTTTTTCATAGCATCATAGAGTACATGACATTAATATCATAAAATCCATCATAATATCAAACCCCAACAATATTTTAAGCATAATAAAATCATTCCTTGAAGAGCCCAAATAGAACCATATGTATAATGCATAATGATATCACCACAAGCAAGAGTTCATAAATACCCATAAAATAATCCATAAATCCATGTAATTTGAGAGAAGTGCTTGGACTTTTGGGAAGGAAGGTTCGCACAATCAAACCCACATACTTTAGTGATTATGATGGAGAAAACCTAATTTGGAGGTGGAAGATTTGAAACCCTAGCTTTCACCCTTTACTTGATAGCCTTGAAAACCTTGAGAGAGTTTTGAGTCTTAGAGTGTTTTTGGGATGAGGAATGAGATGAATTAGGGTTGTATAAGCTGATAAGAGACATAGATGGGTTCAAAACAACGTAGCTTGGACTTAGAAAAAGAGGAAAGATCAAATTTACCCCTATTAAAATCATGCCTGGACAGGTCTACGCGACCCCGTCTACGGGCTGTAGAACATTCAACGGGCCGTAGATGGGTTTCGTCTGATGGCATTTTTTAAAACTTCAGAGACTCCCCTTTTACTGATTCCCATTCTACGAAACCTTCTAGGAATTGTAGAGGACATTACTGATCATCTGATAAGTCGAAAATTGAACTTCAAAAATATCCCAAATTTCATAAAGTCTGTTGAGTTCTACGAAACCAATTTACGGGCCGTAATCTTTCTTACCAGTCGTAAGAACCCTTCATAAACATCAACAGTTTCATATTTCCAAGCTTAGTTCTTGCATCTCTCCTACCCCCATAAGTGGGGTCTTACATTATCTTCCCCTTGGTAATATTCATCCCCGAATGAGCTAAGCCAAGCCCTAAGGAATAGAGTCATGCACCATATGCCAATGCACCATACACAAAATGCAACACTTGCACCTTTTAAAATCATTAAACAATGTTTCAAATAGCACTTACAAAGCAACCTCAAATTCACATGAAAATGAATATCATGAAAATAGCATGCAAAGAGAAGAGATTCTAAGATGGAAAAATTGTATCACCTAAAGCTTGATTGGAAAGTAAACAATGTGGGCATCGCTTCTTCAATTCAGCGTTGGCCTCACCTGTGGCACTTTCAACTTGTTGGTTCCTCCAAACAACTTTAACGGATGCCACATCTGTGTTTCTCAACCTCTCACTTGGCTATCAAGTATCTCCACCGAGATTTCCTCATAAGTCAAGTTATCCTCTACAACACCCACTATATTTAAGGATACTACAGAACTTGGGTCACCTACTAACTTTCTCAACATAGACACATGGAAGACCAGATGAATAATACTCCTCTCCGGGGATAACTCTAATTCACAGGCAAACTTACCAATTCTCTTCACAATACTATAAGGCCCTACAAATCATGGGCTCAACATTCCCTTCTTGCAAAACTAGACCACACCTTTCATAGGTGAGACCTTTAAATACACCCAATCACAAATGTCAAACTCAAGATCTCTCCTCCTTGTCTCGTTGTAGGACTTTGGCCTACTTTGAGCCGTCTTCAATTTCTCGTTTATAAACCTCACTTTTTTCAAAGCCTTCATGGACAAATCAGGTGCAAATAAAGCATTTTCTACTACATCAAACCACCCAACCGGGGACCTACATCGCCTACTATATAGGGCTTCAAAGGGAGACATTCCAAAGCTAGAGTGTAGCTATTGTTGTAAGAAAACTCAATGAGGAGAAGATATTTGTCCCAACTACCTTCAAAATCCAAAACACAAGCCCTATGTATAAAGAGTTTGAATTGTCCTTTCGGGTTGGCCATCCATTTGAGGGTGAAACGTCGTGCTAAGCTTGAATTTTTACCAAGACCCTTTCGGAAGGATCTCCAAAAGTGAGAAGTGAATTGAGCACCACGATTCGTAATAATAGACAATGGTACCGCATGCAATTTGACCAACTCATGCATATATATATCTTGGCATAATCATCGGCGCCATAAGTTGTTTTAACTGGTAGGAAGTGAGCCGATTTTGTCAATTTATCAACAACAACTCAAATAGAATCAAAGTGCTTATTAGTGTTTGCCAACCCAATCCAAAAATCCATATTGATCTTTTCCCACTTCCATGTAGGAATTTCTATGTCTTGGGCTAGGCCATCGGGCCTTTGATGTTCAGTTTTGAATTGTTGGCAATTGTGACAACCAGCTACAAAATTAGCAATATCTCTTTTCATACAGCCCCACCAATAAACCTCTCTCAAGTCTCTATACATCTTTGTAGAACCGGGATGAATAGAGTAGGACGAATTATATGGCTCTTACAAGATTATATCCCTTATCCCATCAACATCTCACACACACAACCTACCTTAGTATCTAAAGATGCCATCTCCCCCTTTTGAGAAAAATCTCCACTTTACCATCCTTCACCAAAGCTTTCAATTCTCGTAAGGCGGGAGCAAGGTCATGCTTGGACTTAACCTATTCAACCAAAAAGGAGTTGGAACCAACAATAACCACCACATCCATTTTCAACTTCATTCAACCTAACTCCCAACCTAGTTAATCAATGAACTTCTCTAGCCACTTCCTTATTGCCATCACCAATATGAGCTATACTCCCATGGACACTTGGTGTGCTTCAAAAATACATCACTTTTTATGCTTAAAACTTAGGATTTTGTGTGTTCTCAATGTGATATTAGTGGATTTTGTGTGATTTGTGTTTATCTTTGCAGTATTATAGGTTGACCATGATTTTTGGAAAAGTTACACAAGTTGCTGCAGATTTGCTGTTATATGAGACACCTTACAGGTCGTAGACCGTTATATGAGCCGTAGGGTGGTTTTGTATGGAATTCCAGTGAGGGGCCAAGTTTTTGAAGTTCATTCTACAAACATGCAGACAAGCCATAGAAGGGTTTATGAGTCATAGAAGTAGTTTCGTGCCCTGAGGATTAGAGAATAAAGACATTTTAAAGTTCATCAGACGAGACCCCCTGTTATGGGTCATAAACCACTTTACGAGTCGTAAAGGGGTGTCATAAAGAAGAAGTTCAGTTTTCCAGCAACAATGTAAGAGACACAAATTATAGGCCGTAAAATTTAACATGGGTCGTAAAGAGCTTTCGTGAGGCATACCGACGAGTTCTTCTAAGTCATTTAGGATTTGAATTTTAATTATTATAAATAGGTTTTTAGGTTATTTTTTTTCAGAAGTTTAGGTCAGTTTTGATAAGTTCCAGCCTAGAGAGAGAATATTATACGAGAGTCTTTGAAAACACTTGTGGTTGAATTTGATCTTAAAGCTTGTTATTTTCATTAACATTGGATTGCTTGTTTCTTAAATCTATTGTGTAAGTATTTAATTATGTCTTCTAAATTCATAACTTCTTCATCTTTACATAGTATGAGTAGCTATATCCACAACTAAGGTCATGAGAACCATGAAAAACTAACATAGTAAAATCGAATAATTCACAATTCTTGGAAGGCGTATATGCATATAGTAATTAGCTCTCTTTGTTTTGCATATTTTCTTGTGGTGGCCAACATTAGAATCTGGCTAGTGTTACTGACTAGATCAAGGTAGTAATGAATAGGAAAAAAGATTAATTAACAGGATTTAATTGATGTGTTCTCATCTAATCAACCAAACTGGGCCAATGGGAGGTTGTACTAGGACTAATAGGTAATAGTTAGTAATGCACACAATGGAGATGGGTCAAATCACATAGTGAAATTCACCTCTCACCTCTGACCAAAGTGCTTGGTGAACTTAAATTATCGTCCTGCATGCTATACACTAGACAAAATTGAGTTATCCAGTGATACTGAGTTGGGAAAACATAGGGAACACAACACCCTAGTTGCTCGCCATTATTGATTTTTCCCTCGTGATAGTTACTTAATTTTATTTTCTCAAAGATTATTGAACCCCCCCCTATTGGGGAATTGAGTTGGTTAGTTACTCGGATTATATATTGGTGAATTTTCTTGAGTCTACATATTCCCTGTGGGATCGACCCTAACCTCAGTTAGGTTCTTTATCTTGAGAACGACTGCTTTATCCTCTAAAAAGGAGGTGTAACTTGGATGATATCAAGATTTTGGCACCGTTACCGAGGAATACGTCTAGACTTAGTGAATTTATTAGTGATTCGAGTGTAAATCCTTACTTTCATCATTTTACTTTTGTTTGTTGTTTTTTTTCTTTTCAAGGTGTGCAAGTAGTGTATGCACAAAAATCGGAGTCAAGGCAATCCCTTAACTCCATTCGCTCCAGAGATCCATAGAACCTTAAGAAAAATGGCCTAAGACAATGTCAATAATGCGGCCAATGCAGCTCTAAATAGGAACAATAACGAGGATGCTGGGAATGAGAACCCACCTCCATTAGAGGATATTCCATAGCCTCAGGATTTCAATGCCAATGCTTACCACTATACAGGTTGAATCCTATGTCTTTGGAGGTGATTGGGGCTATTGTGTTGCCACTACTACCGGCAGACATAAAATTCACAGTCTCGAGTGGGTTACTTCAGATGCTGTAGAACCATGGGTTATTTGCAGGTTTACCATCAGAGGATCCACATAGTCACCTACACAATATGGTATTTGTCTATAAGAGTATGATGGGGACATATTTCTGTCTATGGATGTTGTTGGACTTTGTATCTTTGCCCATTGTCTCTCACTGGCAATGCTACATTATGGCTAGTAGACAAAATCCACAACTTTAAATAATTCCCTGGTGATTCAATCCTTACTACATGGGAGCAGTTTAATAGATGCTTAAGGAGTGCACCAGACCATGGAATTTTGGAGAATCTCCTAGTGGAGAATTTCTACCAAGCTCTAGATGCAAATAGCCAAGCTTGTGTTGATGCCATCTTAGGAGGTCTGTTTGTAGGACAACTATCCACAGAGATTTCTAAGCAGATGGACGTGGTGGCTAAATAGAACCATGTGGAGAAACCCATGAATAGACATTCAATAGATCATACGAGGACTGCTAATATGTGATCTGACCAAGCAAAAATAAACATAGATATTTTTAATATGCTTGGTCAAAATAGAGCTAATTTGGAGGTGCTAATGAAGCAAACATAGGAGCTAACCAAGCCAGGGAACACTCAGGAAAGACACCATGCCAGACAAGGGGGCCGGAGGGATGGCAGTATGAATAGATGTGCCTTCCCCCCCCCCCCATAATCATGATATGGGAAATAAGAACTCGAGAGTCGTAGAGATGCTTGACCAGTTACTAAAGTGGCTAAATGCACAGGATGAGATGCTGAGGGAGATTAAGTCCAACATTGCCAAGATAAACCATAAAGTTGAACAACACTCTATGGCGGTCAAATAGCTCAATCGACAATTTGGACTTGTGTCAATGCAACTGGATCAAATTCAAAGAGGCATGATGATAAACGCCATAACTCTAGATCGCAAGGATACTGATGGGCACTAGATGAAGATAAAGTTTGGTGATAAAGGAGCACAAAAGCTTGAGAAAGTTTGAGTACTCAAGCTATCTATGTCGTGCCGCGACAATAAATCAGGTACTGCTTGGGAGGCAACCCAAGAACCCTGGCATTTAGGTGCCCAGGTATGTTTTTGACCCCTTATGTTTTATGTTGTTTTGTTTTTGTATATTGGGGACAATGCACATCTTTTTCGATGGGGGTGTGAGTAGTTATGGGCTTCAATGAAGTCTGAGTAGCTTGGGTTCATAAATACCCCAAATTCTTATTCCGGGTTTTTCTTGCCAGTGTTCTTTTTTCCTGTGAATATTAAATTTCTGTTGAATGACACGTTTAGGATTCTAGTCTGTAGCATATAGTGCTAATACTTGTGGCATATAGCATGTTTTTGTGTTTTGTTTGAAAAATGATACCCACAACAAATTTTTGATTAAGTAGTTAGATAGCAACCATGCATGTTTAGGTGTGTGACAATATTTTTTTTTGATAAGTGAGGGTATATTGAGATAAAAAGCATGATTTGTGAGTTTTTTGTTTATAATGTATGCAGTGCGATGTGAGTGTGAGCTTAATTTGATAAATTCATGTGTTTTGCACTAATTTAGAACTTTCCCTGTTACTCTAAGTTAGATTGTAGATCAATTGGAGTAGGAAAGAATGTTAGGCCATTGTTCTTAAACAGTCTACTTTAGCCTAAACATGACCAACCAAATTGATGATATATCCCTTGTTCCTAATTTTTGAGCCTATCATGTACCTATTCTTTGAAAACACCTGATTAACCTAGCCTTGTTAATCCTGAAATTGGCGCTGGTCTTTCCTTGAACATTGAGTACTTTGACTGAGGTAAAAAGCCATAGTTGAGGGTGGCTACCAAAAGTGACCTTGGTTCGGAGGATGGAAACTGTGCACCTCAACACAGGCTAAAAGCCTATGTTGAGGGTGGCTGGTGTAAGGGTAAGGCACAAAAATAAGGTAGTGAGTTAGGAATATGGAGAAAAATCATGTATTGGATGCAAGAAAAATAAGTGATTCCTTAGATGTGAGCGAAAAAGCAAAATGAAGTGTAACAACATGGCAAAAAACTATAAAAAAGAAAAGAAATCACCTAGAAAAGCTTTAAATAGGAAAAAGGGAGAATAAAGTGAAGGTAGCAAATTTTGTAGGGCAAAAGTGTAGAAAACTGCAGTTTAAAGGAGAGCCTTTGGTCACTATTTTCCAAAAATATCACATCAAAGCCCCCTGAGCCTACGTTACAAGCTAAGAAAGTCCTATAGTGATCCTAGTCCAGTTAGTTGAAGGTCTGAATCATAAGTATAGCGCTATGGTATTAGACATTATGCATGAATATCTTTTGTAAGAGTGAGTGTTTTTGCATAGTCCCAAGGTCAAATATGAAAACATCATTGAGTGTCAAATATGGGACTTCTTTCTGTGAGGGCACTTGCATTGTATTGTTAGCACTAGACTTGTTTAGTGATTGTGGATTGTTGCTAATAACTTGCTTTTCATAGTTGTGTTGTCTCATGCAACAGTTTGCATTGGTTTGCTAAATATCTATCTGATCATGTTTTGAAAAGTTGGTGTGGATATATGAGTCTGAGATATATGTGATGTATTCCATCAAGTTGAGGTCTGTCTATTACTGTAGTGTCTAATAGATTGAGTCCATCACTTGAGGACAAGTAACAATTTAAAGTTGAGGTTGTTGATGTGCTACCAAAATAAATCACTTTTGATGCTTAAAATAAAGGATTTTGTGTGTTCTCAATGCGATGTTAGTGGGTTTTATGTGTTTTTGTGTTTATCTTTGATGGATTACAGGTTGGTCATGATTTAGGGAAAATTATAGAAGTTGCTGCAGATTTGTTGTTATACGAGACACATTAATGGTTGTAGCACATTCTATGAGCCGTAGGGTGGTTTCTAAGGAATTCCAATGAGGAGCGAAGTTTCTGAAGTTAATTCTACAAACATGCGGATGAGCCGTAGAAGAGTTTACGAGACGTAGAGTTGTTTCGTACCCTGAAGATAATTACCTATTAGTCCTAGTACAACCACTCCTTGCCCCAGTTTGGTTGATTAGACGTGAAAACATCAATCGAATCCTATTAATTAATCTCTTTTCCTATTTATTACTACCTTGGTACAGTCAGTAACACCAGACAGGTTCTAATGTTGGCAAACACTACAAAACATGCAAAATGGAGAGAGCTAATTAATACATGCATATGCACCTTCAAAGTATTGTGAGTTATTTAATTTTACTTTGTTAGTTCTTCATGGTTGCCATAGCCTATTTATGGATTTAGCTACTCATGCTATGTATAGATGAAGAAATTACAAGTTGAAAAGACATGACTAAACACTTACACAAAAGATTTAAGACCATGCAATCTAATGTCAATGAAAATCACAAACTTTAATATCAAATTCAACAACTAGTGTTCTCAAAGGCTCTCTTGTAATATTCTTTCTCTAAATATTGAGTTCACTGAGTACTACGCTAAAACTTATCAAAACTGATGTGAACTTCTGAAAAAATAACCTAAAAAACCTATTTATAATAATTAAAATTCAAATCATAAATGACTTAGGAGAACTAGTCGGTACGCCTCACGAAAGCTCATTACGACCCATATTGAAGTTTATGAACCATAATCGAGGTCTCGTACATTATTGCTGGAAAACTGGACTTCTTCTTTATGACAACCGTTGGCGACTCATAAAATCGTTTATCACCCGTAAAGGGGGTCTCGTCGATGAACTTCAGAAAGTCTTCATTCTTTAGTAATGCACACTATAGAGATAGGCCGAGTCGGAAAGTGAAAT
Source organism: Solanum medicagineum (assembly GCA_026153255.1). Classification (NCBI taxonomy): domain Eukaryota; kingdom Viridiplantae; phylum Streptophyta; class Magnoliopsida; order Solanales; family Solanaceae; genus Solanum; species Solanum medicagineum. The sequence continues at coordinate 10,775 of JAPFFP010090134.1, forward strand.
TCACCTCTCACCTTTCACCAAAGAGCTTGTTGAACTTAAATTACCATCCTATATACTATACACTAGACAAGAATTAGGTTATCCAGTGATACTATGTTGGGGCATCATGGGAAACACAATACCCTAGATGCTCTCCGTTATTGATTTTTCTCTTATGACAGTTTGTTTTATTTTCTCATTGATTATTGCAAATCCCCTCTTTGGGGAATCGAGTCGGTTAATTACTTGGATTACATATTGGTGATTTTTCTTGAGTCTATTTATTCGCTGTGGGATCGACCCTAACCTTGGTTAGGTTCTTTATCTTTACAACGACCATTTTATCATCTAAAAAGGAGATGTAACTTGGGTGACATCAACACTCTACTTAGAGCATTGACCACAATATTAGCTTTGCGGAGATGATAGTGCACACTCATGTTATAGTCCTTGAGGAGTTCTAATCACCTCCTTTGCCTCAAATTGAGATCCCTTTGTGTGACCACATTTTGGAGACTTTTGTGGTCGGTTAATACATCTACATGAACGACATACAAATAATGATGTTATATTTTCAAACCAAATACCATAGTCGCTAACTCAAGATCATAGGTGGGATAATTACGCTCATGCACCCTCAATTTTTGAGAAGCATATGCTATGACTTTGCCATTTTGAATTAACACACACCTCAAACCAATCCTTGAAGCATCACAATAAACCACAAACCCTTCTAACCCTCCAGTAGAGCCCAAATAGGAGCAGATGTAAGATTATCTTTCAATGTTTGAAAACTCCTTTCACATTCATCAGTCCACACAAATATTTCCTTCTTTTGAGTCAATATTCTCAAAGGGGAAGCAATTGAGGGGAAACCATTCACAAACCTCTAGTAATAACCTGTTAAGCCCAAGAATATCTTGTGGAGTCAATGGCCAAGGCCAATTCCTTTTCACTATCGTTTTCCTAGGGTCTACTTTAATTCTATCACTCCACACCATATGCCCTAGGAATGCAACTTCTTTTAACCAAAAATTCACATTTGTCAAATTTAGCAAACAACTTCTCATCCCTCAACATTTGCAACACTACTCTCAAATGCTTCACATGTTCTTCTTCACTCTGGAAGTAGATCAAAATGTCATCTCTGTGAAGACAACCACGAATATGTTAAGGTAGTGTTTAAAAACCCTATTCATGAGATCCATAAATATCAGTGGTGCATTTGTTAAACCAAATGACATCACTACAAATTCAAAATGCACATATCTTGTTCGGAAAGCTATATTGGGAATATCACACTCCCTTACCATCATTTGGTGGTAACCGGACCAGAGATCAATCTTAGCAAAATGACTAGCCCCTTGTAGTTGATCAAATAGGTCATATATCCTTGGAAAGGGATACTTATTCTTTATTGTGACCTTATTGAGTTGCCAATAGTCGATGCACATTCTAAGTGAGCCATATTTCTTCTTTACAAACAACATGGTGCACCCCAAGGTGACTTATTAGGCCTTATAAAACCTTTCTCCTACAAATACTTCAATTGGTTCTTTAACTCGTTTAACTCCGCTGGGGCCATATGATAAGGAGGAATTGAAATGGGTTGAGTATTGGGGAGGAGATCTATACAAAAATCTATCTCCCTTTCGGGAGGGACATAGGCAAGCTCTTCTAGAAAGACATCAAAAAACTCATTGACCACCGGAATCGACTCGGTGAGAGGGACTTTAGACTCAATATCTCATACCCTGATGAGATGGTAAATGCATCCCTTAGAAATCACTTTTCAAGCCTTAAAACAAGAAACAAACCTACCCTTAACCGCCGAATTGTGACCTTCCCACGCAAGGATGAGCCCTTTAGGAAATTGGAACTTAACCTTATGGGTTCTACAATCAATGGAAGCATGATATGCATGTAATCAATCCATCCCAAGGATGACATCAAAATCCACCATATCAAGTTCAACAAAATCACAAGGAAACATTTTATACAATATAGACATAGGACAGCCCTTATAGACTCTTCTAGCAAGAATGGACTCACCAACGAGGGTATAAACTTCAAAGGGTTCACATAACAACTTGGGACACACATGAAGCTTGTTTGCAACAAAAGGAGTAATGAAAGAGAGAGTAGCACCCAGATCCAATAAAGTATACACATCATAATCATAAGCCTTTAACATATCGGTAATAACAAAGGGCACCACCTCCACTCCTTGCCTCTCTTAAAGGCATAAAATTGATTCTTACGTGGAGTGCCCTTTTGTTATCCTCCTTTTGCCCTTTTATTAACATGAGCACCTTGTCCTTAAGGACATCCATCCTAACCCTTGTTTTAGGCATCGGGACAATCAACAATCTAGCCTTATTTCTCACACACATTGCAAGCATTCAAATCCCTCAAGCATTTGCCACCATGATTCCTTCCACATTTTAGGCACCTTGGAAGAGTCATCCCACCATTTCCACAAACCTTGGTTAGGCACTCTATCATTAGCAAATCTTTTTTCTTTTTTGAGAAATGGAGGATCCTTGGCCTTGGAACTTGTGACCTTGTTGGAAACAACCACCCTTAGCACCTTTAAAACCACCATCATACTGATCCCTTTTGGACTCCCCACTCCTTCTCTTCCTAAGATTCTCCCTTCAAGTTGCTCAGCATAAGTCATGAATCGAGACAAGTCCATATCACCTATAAGCATAGCGGTGCGACATTCTTCATTCACCATTTCAGATAACCCTCGACACAAACTTGTTCATCTTTTCCCTAGAGTCAGCAATCAAGTGAGGTGCATATTTGGAGAGGTTATTGAACTTGTTGGAATACTCCTTCATACTTATGGAGCCTTGCTTAAGGTTCATGAACGCTATCATGTTTACTTCTCTCAATTTAATAGGGATGAATTAGTTGAGGAAGGCGACCTTAAACTCCTCCCAGGTGATCATCATTCTCCCTCTCAAGTTTGCACTAAGTTTAAACCAAACTTATGCAACACCCTTGAGTTAATACGCCGCAAGTTCTACCTTATCCTCCAACTCACCCCCGTAATATCAAGCACATTGTATATTTCATTAATGAACTAGTGGGGGTCCTCTTCCGTTTTGGAGCCATGGAACTTCGGAGGGTTCATCTTTGTTAAATCCATACCTATTGAAGTCGGGGTGGGAACATGAGGAGCTTGGGCTCCTTGGTTCAATTGGTTGGTCATAGCCTCCCATTCATAGTTGTGGCGTGCTTCACAACCATGAACAAGACTCTATTTGAAGCGATGTGTTAGATTTCTGAGGACCATTTGTAAACCTAGGCTCTGATACCAAGCTTGTCACAACCCAAGCATAGGGCCTAGACGTGACACGATGAATGGGATAAAACCTAAGGGGATCCCGAAACAAGCCTCTTAAGCATGCTTAGCACATCCTTGGTTGTAGTGGACTCAAAAGAGAGAAATGAGCATATAACACATAATATCTAAGGGAAGCGGGGCTTTGGACTCATGCTATGGGGATAATATAGGGAACAACATTTGCATGAACCACATAGCAAATAAGTCTAAGGGATGGGTTAGTATGGCTCACACTATGGGGGAATTTAGGGACTTAGGAATTCCATTACATCCATGATCATACAACAAACGTAGAAGGGAAAAGGGACTAAGGGAAGTCTTCGCAATTACATAAAGTTAATAGGAGTCAAGCTCGACACATAAATTTTAATATCCAACAACACCTCTAATATGAGTGGAATGGGGGAAAAGACGTCCTCTGGGCTCACTCTTAAAAGATAAAATGTTAAAGTAACATAGATATTGTCCCCGAAATTGAGGACTCACCAATAGTAGTCTTCAATGGATTCACGTAGCCATGAAGAGGAAGAGGATGAATAGGAGCTCTGGTCCCTACATGGATAGATCATGCAGGCAAAAAGTATGCGTTAGTACTTGGAATATACTACTATGTGGGTTGACATGCAACAAGAAACATAAGATAAAATAATCAATATGCATAATAATAAGCATCAACGGAAATGAGCTCAATATGACATGTATGATCAATACTCAAGTTAAAACATGCATGCATATAAACACACTTCCATAACATGACATACATATGTAGGAGGAGACCATAAATAACATTTATGATCAAGTGAGCTACTACTTGGAATCCTTGTGTTCACTCTACACCGAATAAAGGAGTGGTATACTTTCCAAAATAAACCAAGCATGACCCTACAAGGCGGAGAAGTGCACTAGATGGATCCATTATTAACGCCCATTTAGGGAAATAATATAAACCTATGGTGGCACATACTAAAGAGACCAAGACTTTATATAAGGACCCCTTGGGTCGAGCCCCCACCTTAAGCCTCTATGGTATAAGTCTTGTCTCATGGAATACTGAAATCATGACTGTGATCATACTTGCATAACTTGTGAAAATATGACAACATGGCATAAGTAGCTCATTCATATACTTGACCCCTACACGTGGATATGCCTTGTACTAGAGGGTGGAAACATGGTATAAACTTGATCCCATCTAGCAGGCATTGTATTACACATGAGGGTGGAGATGTGATATGCTTGACCCCTTCTAGTACACGAGGGTAAAATAGTTATCATGCTTGACCCCTTCACATAGATATTAATTACTCACAATTGGGTAGAATATATAGAATAAGGGCTCCACACTTTACTTAAAAATCATAGAGACTTTCATTAATTCACTACATGCCTAGGAGCCCATATTTATCTTAACATGCTTGTTTTAAATGCAATAATCATTCATCGTCATAAGAATCATTGACATGTAGATTTAGTCAAACATGGTGAGTATAATCACATGTACTTAAAATCATGCATTTCAATAGTATGAGACAAGAGAGGAGTAAAATCAGTTTATTTAAAGTTATTCAAATCAACACACCATCATTGTAGTAAAATCCTTATTTTGGGTATCATTATAACCAACTAAAACCCATAAGTTCCTTCATAGTTTTTCATAGCATCATAGAGTACATGACTTTAATATCATGAAATCCATCACAAAATTTCAAACCCCAAAAATAATTTTAGCATAAAATCATTACTTGAAGAGCCCAAATAGAACCATATGTATAATGCATAATGATATCACCATAAGCAAGAGTCCTTAAATACCCATAAAGTAATCCATAAGTCCATGTAATTTGAGAAGATTGGTTGGACTTATGGTAAGGAAGGTTCCCCTCAGTGATTATGATGAGGCAACATAATCTGAAGGTGCAACAACAATTCCCAACTACCAACCCACAAGTTCCTATTAAGAACCAATTACGTTATTATACAAGAACTCCTTATTAAAGACTGTAAAAATAGTGCAACAGTCTTGTTACGTGTACTATAGAACTAAACCTTGTTAAAAACATAAACTTGCATTCGTAATACAGCCAACCAAGAAGAGAAAATCCTCTTAATAAACAAGAAAAGTCTACAACAATCTTTGCAACACATGCTGTCCAAAATTCTAGCACAAGTGTAACTAGACTATTTCTCTTGTTTTTCATACAAAACCATAATAAATACACAATTATATTTACTTACCTTTAACTTCACGGTTTAGGGCTTCTTTGGGAACCCTATCAAGGTTGTGAGGGCTACTTTGTGAGAGTTGAAAGAGAGTAAAAAGGAACCTAGAAAATCCAATTTTTCTCCAAGTTTAAATGGCTTAAAGGAGTTGTTTTTAATCCTTTTTAAAGGGACCTCTTGGCTAACTTACTTTTAAAGTTCAAGATTTACTTTTTTAAGGTGGTGATGCATCTTCTTGGCTCTTTTACTTGGGCCTTAATGGGTTCCAAATTGACGGGCCTTTGCTTCACATTTTTCTCTTTTCCTTTGACTTAGTTTGGGCCCACATCATCAAGTGAGTTGTGAATGTACTTGGGAACTTTTTCTATTCTTATTGGGTTGAAAATATCGTCCATTTATGATGTTAAACTATGGGACAAATTTTCCACCTTAACTTGGGGTTTATTCATTATTGGACATGGACATATTCGGTGTTGGGCCTCGTCTACATCTACTTAGCCTATTTAAGCTAGCACGTGGGCGACTCACCTGCTGGTTTCCTAAGTCCCACATGACCTCACTTCTTTCACTTCATTTATGGCCACGATCTTCTCAATTTGACTTAACACTTATATACATTCTATCCTCTTAACCATTAGACGTATATATAACCCTCTAATATGAAATTCAAATGCCTTTAAAAATGGGTGCTGATTTGACCAAGACATATCATGTTCCATATGCATAGGATTGGTACATGTAAGATGTGGGGTGTTATAATCTCCCCCCATTAGGAACATTCGTCCTTGGATGTTAGCATAATTGGATAGCTTAACCAAGTTCAAACCTTCATTCAAACAAACTTTTGACAACACAATAAATATTCAAACATGCGTACCTATTAATGCCCCAACTCTGCATGTTGGACTTTCTCTTTAAATTCAAATAAGTAAGGGTACTTAGATCTCATCGCTTCCTCAGCCTCCTATGCTATCTCTTCTACTTTGTTGGTTCCTCCAAAGTACTTTTACTGAAGTTATTTCTTTATTCCTTAGCATCTTAACTTGATGATATAAAGTACCAATAGGTACCTTTTCAAAGGTGAGATCCTCTGTAACCTGCATATCTTCAGTCGGAGTGATAAGGGATGGTTCACCTATGTATTTTCAAAGCATTGAGACATGAAAAACTGGATGAACCATTGAAAGCTCTTGGGGTAGCTCTAATTCGTACGCAACCTATCCAAACCTTTTAATAATCTTATATGGTCATATATAATGTGGACTCAGTTTTCCCTTCTTACCAAATATCATAACACCATTCATTGGGGACACCTGTAAGAATACCAAATCTCCTACTAGGAATTCCAGTCCTCTTCTTCTAGCATCCACATATGATTTGTGGCAACTTTGGGTTGTTTCTAGCCGCTTTTGTATTACCTTGACCTTTTCCATGGCTTGTTAGGCTAGACCCGGTCTAAGCAAGGAGGTTTCACCCACTTCAAACCATCTGATCGGCGACCTATATTTCCTTCCATACAAAGCTTCATAAGGTGCCATCTTGATGCTTGAATGGTAGTTATTATTTTAGGCAAATTCAATAAGTGGAAAATGGACCACCCAACTACCCATAAAGTCTAATGTACAAGCCCGCAACATATCTTCAATCGTTTGAATGGTGCATTCTGCTTGATCGTCTGTTTGAGGGTGGAAAGTTTTACTCAAATTCACTTGTGTCCCTAAACTCCTTTGGAAGGACTTCCAAAACTTTGCAGTGAATTGACCTTCCCCGGTCAGATATAATGGAGATTGGGACACCATGTATCCTAACTATCTCTTTGAGGTACAACTTTGCATACTCTTAAGCTGTGTAATCACTCTTAACTGGCAGAAAGTGTGCTGACTTTCTAAGTCGATCAACTTAATAACCCATATGGAGTCAAACTTCTGAAAGGAATGAGGTGACCTACTAACAAAATTCATATTGATCATATCCTACTTCCATGTTGAAAGCTCGATACATTGCATATAACCTCCTGGCTTTTGGTGCTCTACTTTGACTTGTTGGCAATTCAGACACTGTGCAATAAATTCCGCAAGGTCCTTTTTTCATGCCTCCCCACCAAAACATTCCCTCCATGTCATGATACATTTTTGTTGATCATATATGATGAAATATCTTGAATGATGGACTTCTTCCATTATTCTCCTTCTTATTACATTAATATCAGGCACACTAATCTATTTTGGCAATAATGTACTCCATTTTGTGTAAGTTCAAAGCCCTTCATCGTAAACTGAGTCACCTTTTCCTTAAGTCGTCATAGAACAGGATCTTCAAACTGCTTTTCTTTTAACTCCATTAATAATGAAGACTCTGCACCATTATGCACGACAACCCCATCCTTTGAAGTTTCAAGGAGGCTAACTCCCAAACTGGCTAGTTCACATAGATCCTTAGCCACTCCATGACTTACACTGTCTGATCACCAATATTCATGATTTCCTTATGACTCAAAGCATCGGCTACCACATTTGCTTTCCCTAGATGGTATAGTATATCAACGTCGTAATCCTTTGTAAGCTACTTTTCTTTAAATATAGGTCTTTCTTCTTAGGATGTACTGCAAACTCTTATAATCATTATTTATATTAACGTGAACCCCATACAAAAAGTTGCACCATATTTTTAAAGGAAACATAGTCGCTGCTAGCTCAAGGTCATATGTTGGGTAGTTTTTCTCATGCGGTCGTAGTTGTCTCGAGGCATAAGCAATTACCCTATAATGTTGTGTCAATACCACCCTAAGCCAACTTCTGAAGGCTTCTTTCACATGCATCATCCCATTGGAACTTGGTCGCCTTATGGGTTAACTTCGTTAGAGGTACAAAAATAGAAGAAAAACCTTTAACAAAGCTTCTGTAATAACTTGCCAACGCTAGGAAGCTTCAAACTTCAGTAGGTGTTGTTGGTCTTGGCCAATCTTTCACAGCCTCTATCTTTTTTGAATCAACCATTATCCTTCATTGGATACAATATGACCCAAGAATGCCCCTGATTTCAGCCAAAATTCACATCTAGAAAACTGGCAATAGAACTGTTGATCACGAAGAACTTGCAATACTTGTCTTAGGTGATTTACATGGTCCTCTTTTGATCTTGAATACACCAAAATATCATCTATAAATACTATCACGAATACGTCCAAGAACAACTTGAATACCCTGTTCCTCAAGTCTATAAAAACTGTTGGTGCATTTGTTAGCCCATATGGGCAAGCATAGTAAGAGAATCGGAGCTCACCATTGTTAGGTTGCTCCGCGGGAATTGGGCATGTCTTCCCCCAGTGTTTGGCATGATATAGAATAGCAAAGAACAATCGTTAGGGGGAAAAAACTCACCACAACTCTACAGCACGATTTAGAACATGAAGAAGGAAAAAAAATCCTAAAACGCCTCATAGCCTCCTATTCATAGCCATGGCGCGCTTCACAACCATGAAGAGGAATCTAATAGATGCGGTGTGTTGGACTCCGAGGGTCTATCAACCTAGTTCTATGATACCAAGTTTGTCACGACCCAAGCCTAGGGCCTAGACATGACATGTCGAATGAGGAATCAGAAGGAACCCTAATCAAGCCTCTCAACTTATTATTACACATCATTGGTCACGGAAGCATGTAAAAGACATAAAACAACCATTAGGGGCAAAGGGTCTAAGGGATAGCTTGCCAAAAAATCAACATCAAAGACAAAGAGTCATGACTCATATCATAGTTACACAACTTGTCCAAAAAACACCTCTAAATACATAGATAGAGCGGGGACCAAGACAAAGTAACCAAGCTCACCCTCATGGTCAAAATAGAACATAAGAATATGTCTCAATACATAGATAATAGCAATCATAGACTAAGGTCCCCAGAATGGAGGACTCACCAACAAGCTGGAATAGCACCGACCAGCCACATGGAGGGGGAGGATGATAAACTTGAGCACTGGTCCTACATGGTGATATCATGTAGGCAGGAGTATGCGTTAGTATGTTTGAATGCACCAAGTATGTGGGATGCAATGTAACAAGAACTAAACATCATGATCAAAATGCATAGCAATAGGCAATGCTCATATTATAGCAAGATGGCATGTATGAACAATGTATAAGTGAAACATGCTTAAGTAAATCATGCTCAAGTAAATCATGCTCATATAGAATATCATATGTGTAGAATAGACCAAGCTAGATTTTCAAAGTATAAACTTGTTCGGTTGATGATGATCTCACCCCATCACCCTAATGGTGTGGTACAAACCCCTCACATGACACGTTATCATCCTCGTAGCGAAGTACAAACCCCTCACATGGTTTGATGAGTACAAACCCCACCTCGATTGATTATGATCTAATGCAACACTTCATATAGGATTCATCATGTACATAAGCTCATTTCATAATCTTATAGCCAATCATATCATATCCCATGCTTTGGACCTTCATTTCCACAAGAAACCCTGGCTGGACATTTAATCAAACACTTGGAGGGGGGACGTAATGGGAGTAAAAGACCATTCAATGGAGATGTAATCATGCAAGAAAATCTGTAGTCAAACTATCAATCAACACCTTACAACCCCCCCAAGACATTCACATCAAAACCCCTCATCATATCCAACATTAGATCAAAGATTTAGAGCTCAAAACATGCTAAAACAACCATACTTTCATGAACTAAAATCACTGTGC
>JAPFFP010090143.1:0-21050 GCA_026153255.1 Solanum medicagineum
GCAGATGTTAGAGGCTCCTAGAAATTACATACTTGTTCGATTTCTATTACCCAGTCGGTTGAACCTACTGGATACATTTTAGTATTCTTACTACTTAGTTTCTACCTTGTAAATCGAGCATAGGGAGCCATAAAAGGTAGTTAATTCAATCTACCAAGGCTTTTCTCTAATCCAAATCTTAGTGGTAAGGCTCAGACTTCGAGTCGTCGAGGATCTTTGAGATTTCCTTTATTTTTTCTTTTCAAACTTTGTTTCAAATATTATCATCTTTGTATTTTACTTAAGACAATTTTATTTATTCCCAAGTATTATTTTAGATTCTCTTTACTCATGACTCTAGGTTTTGGAATTTCGTATAATCTGTTGTGGTATTTTTGTTGTACTTTATTCTTCATTAGTGGTGATCTAATTTTGGGTCGTGACAAGTTTGGTATCAGATCTCTAGGTTCATTAGGCTTGTGAGTCAAGAGGAGGGTGTCTAGTAGAGTCTCGCGGATTGATATATAAACGTCCATACCTATCTTCAAGAGGCTACAAGGCACTTAATAGGAAAAGTTTTCATATCATACTTCTATTCGTGCGTTTCTTTATATCAAATGTTTGAAAGTGTCTAATAAACTCCTTTTGTGCAGATACCAGTTACTAGATCTCGTCGATCATTAGGAGAGCTGAAGTTAGCTCATGTGGCTCTCGCTCGAGGTAGAGGCATGGTTCGTATTAGAGCAAAGAGTCGAAGACTAGATAGAGGGATAGATCCGCTTAGAGGATAGACTAGATCGCCTTCTCCAGAGCTTGCTTATGAGCCAGAGGGGCCTACAAATCCTATTCCACTGCCCTCAGCCCTAGATGTTACCTTCAGTTCAGGAGTTACTCTTGAGGGTATTGGCTAGACTCGAGGGAGCACCTCCTGTCCCAGCTACTATTAATGCACCAGTTTCAATAGCACTGGTTGGCCCTATTATAACGCAAGCTAAGACATCTATGATTCATCTGCGTCCTTCCTGCATTTGAATGAATTCTTCTATGACTAAAATGGTTCTGCTTAGATATCTAGCCTGAATTTAGGTTTACAACTTTAGAGATTAGCTACTGCTCTATCTATTGCACCACTCTTATTGATGGTGACACCATCTTTTGCAAGCCCAGCCATGTCCATAGCTAAGAAGAATAACTTTGAGCGGTTTGTACAATTAGCTCCCACGAGGTTTGATGGTACCCCTGGTGATAGAGCTTATGATTTCTTATCAAAGTGTCAGGATCAGCTATGTAATCTGACCATCCTTGAGTCTCATGGAGTTGCTTATACTCTTACCAGTTCACCAGCCTAGCTAAGGGGGGGAGGAGGTCAATTTTGGCTCGCCAACCTATTAGTTCTCCAACCATGATATGAGAGCAGTTCACAGAGGTATTCTTGGAGAGGTTCATACCTTATAGTCTTCGAGATAGTTGCCAGGATGAATTTGACAGATTTCAGCAGGGTTCTATGTCAATTTTGGACTGTGAGGCTAGATTCAATACACTATCCAGATATGCGTTGTCCAACATCCCTACTATGTTCGAGAGGATTCAACAATTTACTAAGGGATTCGCAGAGTATCTTCAGGAGGCTACAATTTTTCTTGGTTCTAGCTGGAGGCACATTTCAGAGTATAGTGGATCACGCTCGTAGCACATTAGGCATAATAGCCAGGGTGCTGGAAAGAGATTCCGTCAGCACAACCAGTTTAGTGGACACCCCCCACGTGATAGGGAGTTTCAGAGGCGGAGCCATCAGTGTGAGGTAGTCCATGCAACCATCCTAGCATCTGATAGTATTGATAGGCCCCGACTTACTCATACAAGCCATGATAGCTCTTTGGTTGAGCCAAACATAGTGGTACTTCGGCACAATCATCTCAAGGGAGAGACCCAAGGCTTGTTATGTTTATAGTGAGGTTGGGCACTTCTCCAACCATTGTCCACATCGTGTATTTCTAGCTCAAACTTTAAGGCCTCAGCCAGCCTATCCAGCCCCAGCACCTGCCACCAGAGACATCTCTCAGGGCATGAGGGGTGGTACCAGGGGAGGCTGTGGTACAGTGAGAGGTGGAGCTCGTGGGGACCCACAAGCTAGTGGTGGGCATAGAGTTTGTTATGTGGTCCCAGATAAACCCGAGGTAGAGGCATCTGATTAATTTATCACAGGTATGCTTCTAGTGTGCCACTATTCAACTTTAGTTTATTTGATCCAGGCTCTACGTATGCCTATGTGTTAGCTTATTTTGCTTTTGATATTGATATTATTGTGAGCCAATTGCCAAACCTATTTGTGTTTCCAACTCGGTAGGTGAATCATTAGTGGTGAATTGGGTATATTTGGGTTGTGTGTGACTTTTATAGGGAGAGATACTACTGTATGATAAATATTGTTGTATATGGTTGACTTTGATGTGATATTGGGCATGGATTGGTTATCGCCTTATCATGTTATTCTTGAAAGTCATGTGAAGACCGTGATGTAACACACCAAATTTTACATGTACTAATGCTATGTAAATGAATCATGATTTGGTTTGGTTAAATTAGCACCAATCTTTTTAAAAGTGCTTGAATCTCGTGTTAATAGGCGATATGTGCGTCTAACGCTTAAGAGGGTCAAGTATATACATGTTTTGTGTTAAATTGAGGAGGTCACTACTCTAAACAAAGTAAAATATTTGAGATGCTTGTATGACTTAATAATCTAGTAGGTGAGTCACCTACTTGCTTAGCTTAAATTTGCTAGGTAAACGTAGACGAGGCCCGACGTCGAATTTATCCAAGTTTGATTATGAATAAAGTCTGTATTAAGGGTGTCACCTTAGCCCAAGTTTTAGCATCATAGATAGACTATATGTTCAGCCAAGGAGGATATTAAAAGGTGCCCAAAGACATCACAATATCTTTGCTAAATTAGGCCCAAAAAAAATTAAGAAGAAAGCTGAAAAATTGGCAACAAAAGGTCCATTACATTGGAGACCCATTTAGGCCCAATTATGAGGAACAAGTTGCTGCATAACAAGTGTACTAACAAGTGTTCATGTGTGGGCAAAATTTCAAGAGAAAGTTGTTGAAACAAGTCTTTAAAAATGACATAAGAGCAGCCCTCTAGTCATTTCCAATTCAAACAAGTTTTCAGTTTTTTTTTCAAACAACTTTGCAGCTTTTTTTCAAAGACTCTTATCTTTTCTTTATGTCACTTTACTAAGCTGAAAAGCTGTTGCATCGCAAGTGTATTGATAGGTGGAAATATATAGTCAAAATGGAAAGAGAAAGTTGGTCAAGAAAGTCCTTAAAAATGGATCAAATGCAGCCCCTTAAGTCATTGCACTTGAAATAATATTTCAGCTTCCCAAAAAGACTCTTGTCTTCTATCTATTTCACCTTAACAAGTTGAAAATACAATCCTCTAAGGTTCTTGAAGTAAACCTTAATCTTTAAGCCAAAGTTAAGTGACTATAGTTGTGTATTTAGTATGGTTTCTTCATGAAAAACAAAAAGTATATGCTATTATGTTATGCTGGAAATTCTGGACAACATGTGTCCTAAGTATTGTTGTGAACGTTTCTTGCTGTTCAAGAGGCTTTTCTCTTAATTGATTGGCTGAATTATGAAGTAAGACTTATGTTATAACAAGGTTTAGGTTGTTATTCATGTGATTAAGCTGCTGCACTACTTTTACAGTCCACAAAGATGAGTTGTTTTACGACGTCGTAATTTTACTCTTAAAAGAAACTTGGGAGATGAAAATTGTAATATGTTGTTCCACGACCTTAACCTGCTTTGGCACTATCTGTGGACAATATTAAGACTAGGTTTATCTAGTAAAAACCTTGGAAACAACTTATTTAAAGTTAAAACAGATTCGGGATTGTTGACGTCGAAGTATGGAGAAAGGATGTAACATTGTGCTGCTTGTTTGTATGTTGTGAAGAATTGTTATGTATTGTGTCTTGTGGGCTGTTGTAAGACTGTTAAGTGTCTGAAATAAGATGTACATGACATGTACATAAGAATGGTTGCTAGAAAATACAATTATAAGTGAAAATGGTGAAGAAATGTCTTCGCGTCGCTAAAACAATGTTTGCTGCCCGGACGTTAGTTTTTATGGTATTGGGCTGCCAAGAAGTGTTTTGTAGCTGCTAATACTAGTCTTATTACCTAATATACTGTAGATAAATATTTGAGGGAAAACCATCCACTCCAAGGTAGTAACGAGGTCTTACAGCGAGGTATGTAAGGCCACTTGATTTCGTATCATTTGGCATGAAACATAGATTCTTCCTTGGTACATAAAGGTATTTACCAACTCCGACACAACTATTAACCATGTCTCCACTCTTCCATATGTTCGTATGCTTCCATACATAGTCACCTTCAAATCTACATATATACGTGGATACCAAGTTACATGAGTTCTTGTTGCTAAATAAAGTTCACAAGTTGTTTCATCTCATATGCATTTCATTATTTATGTAACATACTCTCTTCATTGTCATATTGTATTGTATGATTATCTACATGTCATATGTTGTATACACAATCCTAAAACTCCAATACTGTGACCACCAAAAGAATCATCTCAAAAGTAATTGAAAGATAAAGTATATAGCTTTTGATGGGTGGTAGCCCGAGGGGTGGAGGAATCACCTAGCCAAGGACGATCCTATCACGAGCGGTAGACTGAGGGGTTAAGAAAGAACCTAGCCAGGGACGATCCCGATACAGTTATACCACTGATCAGCTGGTCATTTACAGTATATCATGTGCACAGATTATATAGTAAAGGTAAAGTAATATGAAAAATATAACGTATACGATCCCAAAGTATAACCAAACGTGGTCTCTTATCCTATACCAGTGCATAGTTTCATTTGAGATGTTACTTTATATACAGTATTTTCTTCCTTACATATTTAGTACATTATCTCGTATTGAATCCCTTATGGGGGACCTGCATTTCATGTTGCACATACAGGTGCTAGAAAATCTCCTCAGTAGGAGTGCAAGATATCCAGCTGTTGTTATTAAGCTCCAGGTTGTTTCGGAGCTTTGTGTGTGTCTAGATCTTATATGTTGTATTGTATATTTAATTGAGTCGGGGCCTGTCCCTACCCTTATCAGATACTTTCTCTTATTTAGAGGCTTTGTAGACTATGTAAACTAAAGTATGGTCATGTCTCGTACCTTAGACACCGTGGGCCCAACGGCCTATCCATACGCATTTTCGTTTGGCTTGTTATTACCGTTTAATTTCTTAAAGGCACAATGCAGATAGAAATCACTTATAATTTGTCTAAAAAGTACGTACATATAGGTTGATTCTCCCGAGTCTCATCGGCAACGGGTGCCGGTCCGCCCTAACAGGATTTGGGGCATGACACGTGACCCTATCTTTCCCCAACTTACCTCAGTTGGTGTGGACTGGAGAACCTATCTCCTATCTTAAGGGTGTTATTTCTTATATGTATTCTTGGTGGTGATGGAAAAGGGATGCTTGTCATATTTGTCTTATGTTTAGGTTTGTTCTCAAGAGCCGCCATTGTTGGACACCACCAGAGTTGCTAGATAGTTTATAGATGTGTTCTTTACGAACTTACCTGGTGTCCCTCCGGACCGTGATATTGACTTCACTATTAATGTGGAGTAGAGCACTAAGCCCATATCGGTTGCCCCTTATCGGATGGCTCCGATTGAATTGAAGGAGTTGAAGGAACAATTGGATGATTTATTAAAGAAGGAATTTATTTGTCCAAGTGTATCTCCTTGGGATGCTCCTGTATTATTTTTGAAGAAGAAGGATGACACTATGCTATTTGTATTGACTATTGCCAGCTGAACAAAGTGACCATCAAGAACAAATATCCTTTTTGTCGCATTGATGATCTTTTTGACCTGTTATAGGGTGCATTGGTATCATCCAAGATTAATTTAAGGTCTTTCTATCATCAGTTGAGAGTTCGGGAGATTGATATATCGAAGATAGCTTTTAGGACCCATTATGGGCATTAAAAGTTCATGGTTATGTATTTTGGTTTGACTAATGCCCTGACTGCTTTTATGGAGTTGATGAACCGAGTGTTTAATTCCTATTTGGGCATATTTGTGTTTATAGATGATATCTTGTTTTATTCCTAGAGTGAGGCTGAGCACTTGAGGATCATATTTCAAAGATCGTTACAAGCTAAAAAAGTCCTATAGTGGTCCTAGTCCAAGTAGTCAAAGGTCATGGTCATGAGTATAAGGGCAAGCATATTGTATTGTACATAGTGTTTGATTATTTGTTGTGAGTGTGAGTGATTTTGTTAGCCCGAGCATTAACTTTGAGTATACCATCATGAGTGAGATTTGAGACTTCTTTTTGTAAGGGCATTGGAGTTACATTATTGATTCTAGGTGTTTTTTAGTGATTATTTCTTATCTATGATTGCCTTTCTTGTCATAGTTGCACTGTCATGTATTGGTCTACATGAGTTTGTTTGATAATTGTCTGATATGCACTGATGCATTCAATTGGGCATATATGATTGACTATGAGATGATGTAGATTGAGTTCTATATGTTGTTGTATTGTTTATGTAGATTGAGTCTATAGCCTAAGGACAAGCAATAATTTCAAGTTGAGGGTGTTGATGTACTACTAAAATACAACACTTTTGATGCTTGATACTGGGATTTTATGCATTCTCAAAGCGATGTTAATAGGTTTGATGTGTTTTTGTGTTTGTTCTTTAGGATTTCATGAACGGACATAACTTTTGGCAAATTTCTGCAAATTTCAGGCTTTCAAGGATGGATAGAGCTTCTTACGGGCCATGGCTTATTCCATTGGGCCATAAGTTGGTTTGCTGGGTCAGATTTGGTGAAAGGCTGATTTCAAATATTGAAGTTACGAGTTGTCAGACGAGCCATAGATTTTGTGATGGCTCGTATGTGAGTTCGTATGTTAAATATTAGAAAATATGCTAAGTGCTAAACTATTATTAGAAAAGGGCTCCTACAAGTTGTAAGTCAAGTGACGGGTCGTGAATAAGACCGTACCTGGAGGATTAGTGTTTTGAAGATTTGCTGAAATGTTGTCAGACAAAACCCTTTACAGGAAGTACGTCAGATGATGGCCCGTAGGTGGAGTTCATAGGTTGAAGAATGATTTTGTTCAGTGCAGATTACGAAGCCCATGTACGAGCCGTGATTCCATCTACGACTCATAACCTTATCTGTCCAAGTGCACGATTCCAGTTTTCCTATGTCATTATGGAATTGGTTTTTACTTATTATTAATAGGTTTCTTAGGTAATTTTAAGAGGAGGATGAACCAGAGAGCAGTTAGAACATTAGAAACTCTTCACTTGTGATTACTTTTGACATTACATTGGAGTTATTACATTATGGTTTCTTGTGGAGATTTCAGATTTTATTATTCTTCAATTCATCACTGTAAGTGTTTAATTATGCTATTTCATAACATGATTCTTTTATCTATAATTAGCATGCATAGCTAAATCCACAACTAGGGTTGTGGGAACCATGAAGAACTAACAAAGTAGAAATCGGATAATCCCTAATTCTTGTAAAGTGTGCATACGTGTATTAATTATCTCTTCAATTAGAATGCTTTTTACGGTGGCCAATGTTAGAACTCGCTTAATTTTTACTTACTAGATCAAAGGGGTAATGAATGGGATATGGGATAATTAATAGGATTCGATATGATCCCTCTCATCTAATCAACCTAGCCGGATCAAGGGATGATATTACTAGAACAAAAGGTAAAGGTTAGTAATGCAACACTGTGGAGATGGATCAAATCGCGTAGTCAAATTTGCCTCTCATCTGGATCAATGGTTTAAGTAACCACAACTTACCAGTTCTGCATGCTACATATTAGAAAAGGTTACGATTATCTGGCTATATTGAGTTAGGAATTCATGGGGAACATAATACCCCAGTTACTTCTCCTATTGATTTCACAACACTTGCTCTTGACAACTTGATTCTACTTTATGTTTATTTCTGGCATTTTATGAGCCCCCCTTTCGGTAAATAAGTAGAGCAATTTAATCTAATTGCTCATAATTACTCTAGGTCTAGACCTTATTCCTCGTGGGATCGAGCCTAACCACTGTTTGGTTCTATATTTGGCAGCGACCGCTTATAACTTGATTGAGAGGTGTAGTTTGGGTGCATCAATGTTGAGTCTAGAATCCCTCCCATTGAGTCAGTTCTGGTAGTCAAAGAGATTCTTGATGTTTTTCCCGATGTCCTTCCCAAAAGGGAGATAGATTTTGGTATAGACCTTCTCCCCGATACCTAACCCATTTCTATTCCTCCCAATAGGATGGCCCCTGCTGAACTAAAGGAATTAAAAAATAATTGAAAGATTTGTTAGAAAAGGGTTTTATAAGGCCTAGCAAGTCATCTTGGGGTGCACTGGTGTTATTTGTAAGGAATAAAGATGAATCACTTAGAATATGCATTGACTATCGGCAACTCAATAAAGTCACCTGAAGAATAAGTATCCCTTGCGAAGAATAGATGACTTGTTTGATCAACTAGAAGGGGCTCGTGACTTCTCAAAGATTGACCTTCTGTTTGGGTATCATCAATTGAGGGTAAAGAAGTGTGATATCCCCAAAATGGCCTTTCGAACTAGATATGGACATTTTGAGTTTGTGGAAATGTCATTCGGCCTTCCTAAGGCTCCGACAATATTTATGGATCTTATGAATAGGTCTTTAAACCCTACTTCGACATGTTTGTGGTGGTATTTATTGACAATTTTTTTTATTTATTCCTAGAGTGAAGAAGAGCATGTGAAACATTTGAGGGTAGTGTTGCAAACATTGAGGGAAAAAATGTTATTTCCAATTTCGACAAATGTGAATTTTAATTGAAGGAAGTTGCATTCTTAGGTCATGTGGTGTTGGGTGAAGGGATCATAGTGGACCCAAAAAAGATGGCGGTGGTGAGAAATTGGCTTAGACCCATGACTCAAATGAATTTTAGGAGTTTCTTGAGCTTTGCGGGGTACTACAACAGTTTTGTTAATGGTTTCTCTTTTATTACTTCCCGTTTGATAAAGTTGACACAAAAAAGGCCAAATTTGTTTGGACCGATGAATGTGAAAGGAGTTTCCAAACTTTGAAAGACAAGCTTACATCCGCTCCTATCTTGGCTCTTTCAGAAGGATAAGAAAGATTTGTGGTTTATTGTGATGCTTCAAGAATTAGTTTAGGATTAGTGTTGGTGCAAATTGGCAAGGCCATTGCCTATGCTTCTAGTCAACTAAAGGTACAGGAGCATAATTACCCTACCCATGATCTTGAATTAGCAGCCGTAGTATTTGCCTTAAAGATATGGCATCATTATTTTTATAGGATTCATGTAGATGTGCTTACTAACCATAAGTGTCTCCAATGTGTGTTCACCCAAAGGGATCTAAACTTACGTGAAAGGAGGTTTTTTGAACTCCTTAAGGGTTATAACATGAGTGTGCATTATTATTCGGGCAAGGCTAATGTTGTGGCCAATGCCTCTAAATAGAATTTCCATGGAGCATATGGATCATATTGATGATAGCAAGAAGAAATTTGCATTAGAAGTTCACTAGTTGGCTAGATCAGAAGTTAGGTTAGATGAAGCCAAAAATGAAGGTCTGGTGGTTGAACGTCTTCTTTGATTGATGTGGTCAAATCTAAACAAGACCTTGACCCCATTTTGGTGGAAAAGAAGACATTGGTAAAGGATGTCAAGGTGGAGGTTTTCTCCTAAGGGGGAGATGGTGCTCTTAGGTACCAAGGTAGGTTATGTACACCCGATATCAATGGCTTGAGAGAGTCTTCAAAGAGGCCCACAATTCATCTTTTTCTATTCACCCCGGTTCTACCAAGATGTAAAAGGTTTTAGGGAAGTGTATTATTGGCTTTGTAATAAAAGAAGCATTGCCAAATTTGTAGCCGATTGCCATAATTGACAGCAAGTTAAAGTCGAACATCAAAGGTCGAGTTGCCTGGCACAAGATATCTAGATCCACACTTATAAGTGGGAGGAAATCAACATGGAGTTTGTGATTGGTTTACTAAAGATTAAAAAATGCTTTGATTTTATTTGAGTTATTTTTGATAAAATGACAAAGTCAACTCATTTCCTACCAGTTAAGATGGCTTATGGTGCTGAAGGTTATGGCAAGTTGTATATTCATGAGTTGGTTAGATTATATGGGGTCCTATTGGCTATCATTTTGGATCATTGTTCTCAATTTACTTTGCATTTTTGGAGATCCTTCCAAAGAGGCGTTAGTACTAAAGTTAAGCTTAACACGGCCTTTCACCCACAAATGAGTGGTCAAGCCAAAAATAGTATTCAAGCTCTTGAAGATATGTTGAGGGCTTGTATATTGGAGTTTAACAATAGTTGGGATGAGCATCTTCCACTTATTGAATTTGCTTATAACAATAGCTACCACTCTAGCATCGAAATGGCTCCCTTTGGAGCTCTTTATGGTAGATGTTGTAGATCCCCGATTGGGTGGTTTAAAGTGGGGAAAATGGCTCTATTAGGTCCAAATATTGTTATAGAAGCTTTGGAGAAGGTGAAGATGATAAGGGAATGATTGAAGATGACTCAAAGTCAGCAAAGGTACTATGTCTACACTAGAAGAAACGACCTTAAATTTAAAGTTGATGATTGGGTGTACTTGAAGGTTTCACCAATGAAGGGTGTAGTTTGTTTTGGTAAGAAAGAGATGTTATTCCCTAGGTATGTAAGACCTTACCAGATCTTGAGATGTGTTTTATTGTTGTATACAAATTAGAGTTACCCATAGAGATGAGTATGCTTCATCTTATCTTCCATGTCTCTATGTTAAGGAAGTGTGTCGGAGACCCAAATTTCATTATGCCCTTAGAGGTGGTGATGTTTAAGAGAATTTGACTTACGAGCGTGTTTCGGAAATATTTTATAGGCAAGTTAAGTGATTGACAAACAAGGACATAACATCTGTCAAAGTCCTTTAGATGAACCAATAAGTCGAAAGTTCCATTTGGGAAGCCGAAACCAACATGAAGAAGTGATATCCCTATCTCTTCCATTATAATCAAGCTTGAGGTACTATGATTTCTTAAACTAGAGAACCTCCATCTTTGCATGTCATTTTCATGTCACTTAAGCACATTTATGTGATTTTGAAGCTGCATTGTAAATGCTATTTGAAGTATGATTTGAAAATTTTTATGATGTACATGTTGCATTTTTGCATATGATGCACGTATTCGATTCCTTAGAGCTTGCTTTGAGCACATTCTAGGATGAATGTTCCCAAGGGGGAGATATTGTAAGACCCCACATGTTGGGAGGTATGAAAGTGCCTAAGAAATAAATTTTGGAAAATTTTCTAAGTATAAGTGAGTTCAATGGAAGGGTTATTGGTCATAGGGGGACTCACGAGCCATTACATAGACTTAGTGGAAATATTAAATTATGAAATTGGGAGTACGAGACACTAGATTGCCAGTATATTGGTCGACGGGTCGTAAGTCCTATCATAGGTTGATATCAAGAAAGTTCTGGAGGGTATAAAATGTTACCAGATGAGACCCCCTCCCCCCTTCTTACAACACGTGGATGGACTATGACCCATAATCGGGGTCTCGTGGTCCTGTCCGGTAGGTTTTTAGGAAGGGTAAATTTGACCTTTTCTAATTTCGAAAGTCCATGCTACGTCATTTAAGCCCCCAAAAGACTCCTTTTCAACCCTATACAAGCCTAATCCACTCCATTCTTCCTCATTCTCAAACATCCTAACTCTAAGCCCCTCCCAAGCACTCTCAAGTTTCTTCAAGGCCTTCAAGAAAGAGTCCAAGCTAGGGTATTGGATTTCTAACACTCTTCAACAAGATTTTCATCCCCAATCACACCAAGGTATGTGGTTTTTGATTTGTGGAGATCTTTCCTTCACAAAGCTTAACCATTCTTCTTCCTCATTTATTTTCAATCAATGGAAGTTTTGCACTTGTTTATATGATGATAATATAAAATAATTTATGGTATTCTACTATATTGCATTGAAATGTCATGTGAATATATGGATTTCTATGAGGGTTAAGGATGCCCTGACTATGGTATTATGGTGGGTTACTTTGAGTGATTTGAAAAGGAATTTATTAACTCTTCTGATGTTCTAAATCTTTACTATTACATGGTTTTGATTATATGTGCATACACACCATGTTTTATTAAAGTTGTACCAAGCTTTTTGTGTTGATAAAGTTCTTATGGCAAGAAATGCCAATTATAAATGTCATTGCTATTATGCATACTATGAGATATGAGAATATTTGTGAAAATTATGAATGATATGATGCCCTATCTTGATATTATGAAGCTTTAGTTTTGAATAGCTACTGTATGAAAATATTATGATATTATGATGCTTTGCATATTATGACTATAAGTATGATCTGAGTATTCCTTGGGATTGTGAGCTAGCACCGAGAGGACCTTGGTAGATAACCATTGTCCCTTCACGATGTTGCCACCATAGGTTTGTGAATTTACTAATGGATCCATATAGCTTGAGTTGCATAATTGACCCAAAAGGGTGGTGTTTCCATATGGTACATGTTAATTAAATATCGAAAAGGGTGGTGTTCCCACAAGGTTCTTATCGTATGTTAACCGAAAAGAATGGTGTTCTCATAAGGTGCTTATGAGGCACTTTCTGAAATGGGGGAATTCTAGTAAAGTGAGTATTTGGTTTACCTTAGAAAAGTAGACCACTCCTAGTCTTGTGTGGAGTGAATATCAGGATTCCAAGTAGTAGCTCACTTGGTCTTACATATTGGTTATGGACCCTCCCAACCTATGTATGATATATCCTATGACTTGATGATTCTTCATGCATGTTTCGACTAAGCATCTATCATTCATGAAATATTGAGCTTGCACCCGTTGTGTATGATTATGCATATTAATTAATTATAGCTCATATTCCTTGTTACATTGGCACCCCGCATACTTAGTACAATCCAATTACTAACACATATTTTTTCCTACATGATCTAACCATGTAGGGATAGGAGCTCCTATTCATCCTCCTCCTCCACGTGGCTAAGTGGACCAATTGAAGATTGTTTGGTGAGTTCTCCATTTCAGGGACAATATCCACTTACTCTCATGCTTGTTTAATACTTGTCTATTATGGATATTTATCTTGTGAGGGTGCGCCCAGGAAATGTCTTGGCCCTCATTCCATTCATTGTTAGACATGGATTTGTATATTATAAGCCCGACTCTTACTATATTTATGTAGTATGGAAGACTCCCTTTATCCCCTTCTTATGCCTGTTTGAATTTTGTTTATTGGATGTAAGTCCTAAGCCCCTATATACCCCCATAGCGTGAGTCATACTTACCTGTCCCTTAGATATTACTTTTTATGTGTTCATGCTAATCCTTTTCCCTATAACATACCCATAGCTTGAGCCCAAAGTCCCGTTTCCCCTAGAATTAGTTGTTGTTGTCTATTTATACTTTCGCAACCAAGGATGTGCTGTGCATGATTAAGAGTCTTGCTTTGGGTCCTTTCGGGTTCCTCATTCGCCGTGTCACATCTAGCCCCTAAGCTTGGGTTGTGATATCTAGTAATTATGATGCATGACTATCCCACGATACACATCCACTGATATTGCAACGACCCCCACTTTAGGAGACTTGAGTGCAGAAAAGTTGGCTTGAAAAATAACTAAGAATCTGATTTATGAGATAGTTTACAGCTCGTCCCATAGGAACGATCCTTAGACATAAAACATCAGCAAAGGGAAACATTTCCAAGTACGAGGTAACCCACGAATAAAGTTACAACTCATAGGTTATACTACTACTCATAGATAGGTTCGTTTGTGGGACTCATACATGAAGAGAATTTGAAAGTTTTTAGAAAGGTGACTTACAAATTATCAGATGGCCTATGGAAAGTGATATGACCCATATAAGGTCTCTTATAAAGAGGTCAAATATAAGAGTGAAAGTTTGACTAAGTGTGGAAGGACTCTACGAGTCAAATCACGACCCGTCAGTAATTATACGACTCGTATTATTTGTCGTGGGTTTTTAGTTCAGAAAAAGTCATATTTCAGGATTCTCAAGTGAGCCATCAGCCGAAAGCTCTTACTGCGCATAAGTCATTTTACGGCCCATAGTCAAGGTCTTATAGATGGCTTATAATAGTTTTTAATGAGGCGTAATTTAGTTATTTCCACAAATTATAATTCAAAACCATGTGGTTCTGGGGATGAAAAAGGAACCTATAGCCTAAGAGCCCTAATTTCCTTCATTTCATATTCTCAAATTCTTTAAGGCAAAAGAGGTCCGCAAAAACTCCCAAGAACAAGATAGGGTTTCCATGTTTCTTCCCTAAAGCTTCAATTCCAATTCTCTAAAGTTTTCTAGGTATGTGAGCTAATTTATCGGTATCTTTTCACCCATTGAGTTCCCTAATAGGTATTTTATCTTTACTTTAAGTTTCTCAACTCTTATGCATGATTATGATGATTTCAAGATTCTTATGTTACTATATGATACTCATAAAGTTTAATGACTATTTTGCTAAGTAAAATACATACACACACACACACACACACACACACACACATATATATATGTCTGTGTGTGTGTGTGCGCGCGCATGTGCGCGCGCGTGTGTGTGAAGTAAGATGTTGATTCCATGATGGGTTTTGATATGGCTAAGGTTGGGTGATTTCGATGTTCCTTTTTAAAAAAATTTCTTATGACTTATGTGATTTATGATTGTTCTATGCATAAATTAGGCCCACCTTATCTTCAACTAGAGTTTCCTATGATTTATGGCTATGATTAGAGCATCTATCAAGAGCTTCAAAGTTAAAGCTTATCAAAGATATAAGTATGATATTATTGCCCTATAAGATGTTTAAGAAATATTCTTAAATTCGAGCTACTCCTACGAACAATTCTTATGATTCTAAGAGTATGTTCTAAAAGATTTTCATGGGATGACTTAGTACCGAGAGGACTAGAGATTGAGACTCATCCCATTAGTTGAGGCATATTCCCTTGAAGCTAAATCTCAATGTTCCTAATTATGTGTCACCATATGAGCCTTATAGGCTAGGCTAGTGGATCCACGTAGACCCAAAGTTATGAAAGATGCAATTGCAAAGTTACTTAATTCTAAATATCTACCTTGGCAAGTAGATTCTCCTTTTTCCCAATGGAAAGAGTGCATTGGCCTTTTCCCAATGGAAGGAGTTCCTTAGATTGCATGTAGTACCTCACATGGACTTATTGTCAGTTATGGTCTATTCACACAAGTTTACATGTTCTTATGATATGTCTTAAATTCGTGTGTTTAATGTGCATTGTCTCATATTGATCTGAGCCATATTTCTTGTGCATGTTTAAGCTTAGTTTATGACTCATTAACCTTATGTATGCTTATATGTTAAGTTTAATTATGATGGCAATGCAATTTCATCTGTGTATTATATCTCACATACTTAGTTCATTCCAACATACTAACGCATATTGCCTACCTGATTTAACCATGCAGGGACAGGTACTTCTCCACTGGCTCATGGCTAGTAATTTGCGTTCGAGATTAGCTTTTGTTGTCCTAACCCCTTAGTTTGGGACTCCACCTATTCTCCACTCTTTATTTATTTTCATATTCAGAAAATGTATTACGACCCTTTTGAGGCTTTTTACTTTCTATGTTGTCCATTATGGATGTTTTATATATTTGATGAAAACTTACCTTATCGGTTTCGTTCGTATTTATAAGTGCTATGCTTATGGACAAATGATGTTATCTAAGTTACCAACTTTTTAATGTTGCTTCGTTGCAAATATGGCCCATAGCCCTTTTCCCTAAGGATTTTCCAAAATATGTCTCTATTATTACCTATGAATGCTTAAGATGTTTAGAAGGCTTAGTGAGGTGCCTTCGAGTATCTCATTCGTCATGTGACAACTAGGCCCCTAGGTCGGATCATTGTGCACAAGGTTTTAAAATGTTCCTCAAATGTCCATGCATACCTCGTAGCATAGAGTCCCATTCAAGATTGTGAAGCACGCCACTATTTTGAGTGAGAGGCTATGAGACAGTTTAGGAAAGTCTTCCCTTCTTTGTTGTTTAATGTCGTGTCTTAGAGTTGAGTGAAGTTTTTCGCTAACTAACGATGGACTTTTGTTTCTTTCTAGATCATGCCACCCTGAAAATCTCCCCACCAATGAGGCAATCTTGAACAACAAGTCCCTCCACTCTAACAGGACGAGGGAGTGTCTCATATAGAATTCAGAGCTACTTTAACGGTATTGGCCCAAGCATTAGCTAACCAAGCCAATAGGGAGATAATTGTAACTCCCTAAGTGCCTACCTCAGCTGGTAGAGTCCGTGACTTTATGCAAATGAACCCGTCGAAATTTCATGGGTCAAAGGCGGATAACGATCCTATTGAAGAGGCCTACCGGGCTGTGGCAGTGATGGGTGTGCCATCAGAGAAAAAGCCAAGTTGGTGGCTTACCAACTTTAAGTAGTCGCCAAGATTTGGTACAAGCAGTTGGCTAATAAGAGAGGTCAAGAAGCGAGTCCCATTGGTTGGGAGGAATTCAAGTGTGGCTTCCTAGAATGATTCTTCCATTGAGATTAGGGAGGCGAAGGTCTAAGAATTCATCAAATTGAAGCAAGGGAACATGAGTATGAGGGAATATGCCCTCAAGTTCACCAAATTATCCAAGTATGCTCTGTTCATGGTCGTGGATCTGAGGGCTCGCATGAGCAAATTCATTTTGGGTGTCTCTAAGTTGGTCTCCAAAAAAATCCAAGATGACGATATTGGTCAAAAAGATGGATATTTCCCACCTAATAGCTTATGTCGAACAGATTGAAGAGGAGAAGCTCCGACAAGGGCAAGCGTGTTCTAGTAGTCTTATGTTGATGGTGGGAACTACTCTTACCAAAGGAGTGGTGGCTACAAATGTCAAGGTGGCCCAACGCAAGTATCCACCAATTCTCCTCCTCCCCAAAAGGACAAAGGGGTTGCCCCAAAGTCCTAATTTCCTAAGTGTGGAAGACCCCATAAGGGGGATTGCTTAGCCAGGTCCAATGCCTGCTTTACTTATGAAAAGCTTGGTCGCCATGCTAGGGATTGTAAAAGTGGAGGCACAAGACCTAAGGCCAAAGGGGCCAAGCTCAAGGTGCCCCAAGGGTCAATCGATTTTATGCCCTTCACAATCGTCAAGAGGTTGAGGAAGCCCCAAATATGGTCACTGGTATATTAGAAGTTTATGATTCTAATACATATGTCAGTTTTATACATGTCCTGAAGTCCTCCCTGAACCTTATGACATGAGTAACGCCGTGGGTGAGGCTATCATAGCCCGAAGAGTCTATAGGGGTTGTCCTATTTCTATTATCATAAAGTGATCCCATGTGATTTCGTTGAGCTAATCTCCATGGTAGACTTTAATGTGATTTTGGGGATGGATTGGTTATATGCTTCCTATTCCTCCGTTGAATGTAGAACCTGTAGGTTGAAATTCCAGTTCTCTAATGAGTCAGTTCTTGAATGGGAGGGTAGCCACTCTTCGTATAGCGGTCGAGTTTTTTTAATGAAGGCTTGCAAGATGATTTCCAACGGGTGTATCAACCAATTAGTGAGGGTCAGAGATGCCTTTTCCAAAGTTATTTCTCTTTAGTTAGTCCCGATTGTATTTGAGTTCCCTCATGTCTTCCAAGATGAGTTACTGAGTATCCCTCCCGAGAGACAGATAGACTTCGGTATAGATCTTTTGCCCAATACTCAGCCCATCTCAATCCTTCCTTATGGAATGGCTCCCATGAAATTGAAACTGGTGAAGGAGCAACTGAAGGATTTGCTGGAGAAAGGTTTCATTAGGCCTAATCGATCTCCATGGGATGCACTGGTGTTATTTGTAATGAAGAAGGATGGGTAGCTCCGTATATGTATTGATTATCAACAGCTCAACAAGGCCACCATCAAGAATAAGTATCCTATCCCGAGGATAGATGATTTGTTTGATAAACTACAAGGGGCCACTCATTTCTCCAACATTAACTTGAGATATGGTTATTACTAATTGAGGGTGGGAGAGGTGACATCCCTAGGACAACTTTCCAGACTAGGTATAATCACTTCAAACTTATGGTGATGTCATTTGGCCTCACTAATGTGCCAATGATATTTATGAACCTCATGAACAGGGTATTAAAACCTTACCTCGACATGTTCGTTGTAGTGTTTATCGATGATATTCTTATTTATTTCTGAGCTGGGGGAGAGCACATGGGGAACTTAAGGGTAGTACTACAAACCCTGAGGGAACAGAAGCTCTATGCAAAGTTTGACAAGTGTGAGATTTGTCTAGATGAGGTTGCCTTTCTTGGGCACATAGTATCTAGAGGAGGCATCAAAGTTGATCCTAAAAGACAGAAGTGATAAAATACTGGCCAAGGCCATTGACTCCCACCGACATTAGGAGTTTCTTAGTCTAGATGGTTACTATAGATATTTGTGCAAGACGTCTCCACAATTTCATCTCTACTCACCACGCTAACTTAGAAAAAGGCTAAGTTTATGTGGACGGATAAATGTGAGAGGAGTTTTCAAGCCTTGAAGGATCAGTTGACTTCAATCCCTATATTGGCATTGCCAGAAAAGAAAAATGAATTTGTCATGTATTGTGATGCATCAATGATTTGGTTGGGTTGTGTGCTAATGCAAAATGGTAAAGTGATTGCCTATGCTTCAAGGCAGTTGAAAGTGTATGAGAAGAATTATCCGACTCATCGTGACAATGGTGTTTGCCTTAAAGATTTGCCGACACTACTTGTATGGAGTCCATGTGGATGTTTTCACCAACCACAAGAGTCTCCAGCACATGTTCACCCAGTAGGATTTCAATTTGAGGCAATGGAGGTGGTTAGAACTACTCAAAGATTATGACATAAGTGTGAAGTACCATGTCAGAAAAGCAAATATAATTGTTGACGCCCTTATTAGGATTTCCATGGGTAGTGTGTGACATACAAAAGATGATGGGAAAAAGGAGTTGGCTAAAGACGTCCATAGGTTGGAAAATCTGGGAATGAGATTGAGTGAGTCCTGAAAGAGTGGCGCAATGGTTCTTCATTGGTCAGCGTCTTCCTTGATTGATGAGGTTAAGCCCAAACAAGATCTTGATCCCACTTTGATTGAGTTGAAAACTTTGGTGAAAGACGGAAAGGTGGAGGTCTTCTCAAAAGGGGGAGATTGGGCAGTCCAATATCAAGGGAGGTTGTGTGTACCCAATGATGACGAGTTGAAGAAGCTGATCATGAAAGAAACCCATAACTCTTAATATTCAATTCATGCCGGCACCACCAAAATGTATAAAGAGTTGAAGGAGATTTATTTGTAACACCCCATAAAATTATCGAAACATTCCTAAAACGTAATTATGTGCACAACGTGTCCTCCAAAGCTTCGATGGGAAATCTGAGACAGGATTTGCAATCAGCGCGAAAAATCGAGTGAGAAAATGGTCTCGACCCGATTTAAGAGCAATCAGGTCAAAAAATAATTTTGTTCATTAATGTAAAAATAGTGTTTGTCTGCGCTGTGGATGGGACGCGGAGACACACCTAAGTTTCTTTTTAAAATTTCGACTGGAATTGAATTTCAAAAAAAAAATTGCAAAATACATTGGTCCACGCCCCTGGCGTGTTGCGGACCAGTGTATAATTTTTTTGCAACTTTTTCTTTTAATTTGGGAAGGGCCTTTTGGTCATTCTCCATCCTATCCTAAGTCCTAAAAACGTATTTTAAAGGTTATTTTATACCAATTAAGGTTTCTAAAACCCATTTTTCCTAAGTTCCTATGCGAGAGTTCCTGAGAGAGAAAGCAAGAGAGCTTGGAGGATTGAGAATTTGGGTTCAATTTCCTTGAAGATTCGTACAATCTTCAATCCCAGGTATGTAAAGGGTACCCAGAACATGGAATTATTCTCCCATACGCCTAACGAATGTAGTAAGTTGGAGATTGATAGTTGATAGGTCTTGAGTTGTAATTCTTGAAGATTTTACTAAAATTTATCTTTAGTTCCTATATAATATCTTAAATTGACGATCATGATATTTTGATTTAACTATTTACATGTATTATTGTGTGATTATGTTTTTACCCTACATGAATTCTCAGTTAAAGACTTCAAGAATGCACGTAGGCTAATGTCTAGAGCCTTGACTATCTGATTGTATTGATTGATATTGTCTGGGTGTTGAGATGAATATATTGATGGCTAAAGTTGATGAAATTAGTCTTCTTAGAATCTAAATGAGGTTGAACCTTAGTGTTGAAAGGAATAATCTATTCCTTGAGCTAATAGAATGTCAGATGAGATGAGGTCCCTGCGTGAGGGGGGTTGGTTGTATAACTAGCCTAATATTGATAGAGTTATGAGCATATCGAGTCTTGGGAGAAGTATTAGCACCGAAACGGGTGTGAGTGAGTCCGACTCATACTTATTAACTACGTGGCCAGCGTATGAGAGGATTGGACCGTGAAAGCGGATATTTTTGTTATCCCGCAGAGGACTTGATAGAAGTATTTAGGATCCCCGACAAACTAGTCCTTTACCCCGGCAAGGTACTGGGCAGATGTGGCAACGACATCTCTTCATTGTATCATCACTTGCTCATAGGTGGTGATTGTCAGTTATAGAAACTCCCAGATAGGTTTCATGTTGATAGTACTCTGAGATTGATGTGATAGTATGATGTACTGATGGATAGTGGTGTGATAGAGTCATGTTCATTACTTTGAGTTCAGGTTGAATGATTGATGAGCTAATGTCATTGTACATTGTTTAACCCTTATTGTTTACTTTAGCCTGTTTTACATGTAGTACATTCCACGTACGAATGCTCCTTTGGCGCTGCATCGTTTTATGATGCAGATTTTGTACACAAAGGATTTCAGCAGGCTAATCGTTGAGG
>JAPFFP010090165.1:0-44578 GCA_026153255.1 Solanum medicagineum
TCATCATCATAAAACGACTTAACATATAAGCCATCCAATAAACCTTCAGTAACTCAAGAGCCCTTAACCAAACATTTTAGCAAGCACTTGGTGGGTGTTTAATGCTAGTTCAAAGTCATGCAATTCAAGAGTGAAATCATGTGAAAAAACTAAATGTAAATCAACCCACCATGAATTGGTAACACCTTCATGTAGGATACATTGAAACTACTTTTAAATCTCATAATACATCATAGATTCATAGCTCAAAACATGCTTAAACAGTCCACATTTGAAGAAACCCCAATATAGTTTAGTCAACTTCATAGTAAGAGATACTCATAGATAATTTAACTTGAAAACATGCAATTTAAATAAATAGGAATGTTGGGCACCATGTGTCAAAGGACCCAATGATTGAAACTCACATATCTCAGCTTCGGGGATTTCTTTGAAGAAGTTTTGAATGAGAACTTGAATCTTGAATGAATTTCTTAAGATTGAATTGAGTTTGGGACACTTGAATTTGGGTGAAATATTTGTCTAAGTGTTAATGAGGGTTTTGGGGAATGTGTTGGAATGATATAGGGTTGAAAAATGACTAAGTATAGGTGTTTTTATGCATAGGAAGGCTTAGGCCTCAAAGCCTTGTATTGAAAAAGGAAAACTTGTAGAAAATTAACACTGGTACGCAACCTGGCCACGTCGTGCCAGGGGCGCGGATCAATTCTATTTTTCATCAACTTTGGAAAACCAAATTTTGATACGGTTGCTCTAAAATTGGGGTTATGCCCATGTCCCACTCAATTTGGCCCCCTTATCATGAATATGAAGTCGGATTTTTAATATTACACACGGATTTTGAGATATATGAAAATTACGAATTTGGGCATTTTCGAGGCATATTTTCGGGCATATTTTTAGGCGTTTCAATGTGTCCCCCTTGGGAACATTCGTCCTTGAATATCACAAAACCTACATGAGAGAAGTAATCAAGATAATTTCAGCCCAACACATGAATGCAACCAATGCAATAAAACACCAGTTCAAAAATCCAACATAAGTATCAAAATCATCATGAACTTGTCAACATAAACATGAATGCATGCAAATGAAATAAGGGCTGAAACTTATGAATTGAAATCACATAAGGGACTTAATTTAGTAACTTAAGGTTGAGTAGAATTGTAAAGATACGGATATCACTTTTGCATGTCCGCCTCGACTTCCCATGTAGCACTCTCAACTTATTGGTTTCTCCAAAGGACCTTGATAGAAGCAACATCTTTGTTCCTCAACCTCTTTACTTGCCAATCAAAAATTTCTACGAGAACCTCTTCATAAGTCAAATTGTATTTAACAACACCCACAACATAAAGAGGCACAATAGCACTTGGGTCACCCACACACTTCCTCAACATAGACACATGGAAGAACGGATGAACCATATTCATATCACTGGTCAACTCCAACTCATAGTCCACCTTAACAATACTCCTCAACACTCCATAAGAACCCAAAAATATTGGACTTAATTTACCTTTTTTACCAAAATGAACCACACCCTTCATGGGTGAGACCATCAAATAGACCCGATCACCAACCTTAAATTCAAGATCTTTTCTGCTCACATTAGCATAGGTCCTTTGTTGATTTTGGGTTGTTTTCAACCTTTCCCTTATCATCCTCCTTTATTTCACTCCATACCCAGATCTGGACCCAACAAAGCCATCTCCCCCACCTCATACCATCCAACCGGGGATCTGCAACGTCTACCATAGAGAGCCTTAAAACGAGGTATTCCAATGCTTAAATGGTAACTATTATTGTAAGCAAACTCAATGAGTGGAAGATGTTCATCCAAACTACCCTTAAACTCTAAAACACAAGCTTGAAGCATATCCTCAAGAGTTTGGATAGTTCTTTTGGCTTGGCCATCCGTTTGAGAGTGAAAGGCGGTGCTAAGCTTTACCTTGGTACCAAGACCTCTTTGGTAGGACCTCCAACAGTGAGAAGTGAATTGAGCACTACGATCCCAAAAGATAGACAAAGGCAACCCATACAGTCTAACCAACTTATGAATGTACAATTTGGCATAATCTTCGGCCCCATAATTAGTTTTAAATGGTAGGAAATGAGCCGACTTTGTCATTCCATCAACCACAATCCAAATAGAACCAAAATGCTTTCTGTCTTAGAAAACCCAATCACAAAATCCATATTGATTTCCTCCCACTTCCATGTAGGAATCTCTATATCTTGGGCTAGGCCACCTGACCTTTTATGCTCGGCTTTCACTTGTTGGCAATTAGGACAACTGAATACAAAGTTAGTAATGTCTCTCTTTATACCACCAAGCCAAAGCACTTCCCTCAAATCTCTATATATTTTTGTAGAACAGAGGTGGATAGAATAGGAAGAATTATGAGCCTCATCTAAAATCTTCTCTCTCAAGTCATCAAAATTTGGCGCACATAACCTACCTTGGTACTTAAGGGAACCATCTCCTGCGTGGGAGAAAACCTCCACTTTGCCATTTCTTACCAAGGCCTTTAACTATAACAAGGAGGGGACAAGATCTTGATTTTCCTTCATCTCCTCAATCAATGAAAATTTAGAACCATCAACAACCATTACCCTGCCATGGTCAACCTCCTCTAACCTAACTCCTAACCTAGCCAACCGACGGACCTCTCTAGCAACCTCTTTACCACCATTATCAACACGATCTAGGCTACCCACAAACACCTTTCTCAAAGCATTGACCACAATATTAGCCTTACCAGGGTGATAATACACACTCATATCATAGTCTATAAGAAGAATCTAGATGATCGTTATCAATATAATAACCCAATGAGGAGTTGGGTTGCATCCCACAGGGAACAATATCACTATTTGAGTATAGACGTGTTATGTTGAACTAGGCAATTAGAGTGTTAATATGGGGTTGCGAGTATATTAAAACTAGCATTCAGCTTCAAGAACTTATGAGATTAGATACAACAAACAGAGAGAAATGTCATGGGTGTGCGTATATGGGAAGAAAGTTAATTAATGAGGTTGAAATACTTGAATGTTTGAGTTAACTATATGTGAATAAGCCAGAATGTCTAATAACCAATACTTTTATTACGATAGCAAAGGTGTTTCATATGAACTTGTTACGGCTTCACATACGAATTACGTAAGGACATATTTGGCATGCGAAATGATCAGCAAACCCTATACTACTTTAGCCATTGAACCTAATTTGGTGGCATTCAACTGAAACCCCAAAAGTTTTTTGGCAATCACACTTCTTACCCTATAATGACCCTCCTGGTCATTTCTAACGTTTTGTAGTTATTGTGTTAATTTGAGCATGTATATAGTGTATGATGTCACCCAAGTTACGCTTCCTTTTTAGAGGATAAAGTGGTCACTGTCAAGAGAAAAAACCTAACCAATGTTACGGTCGAACTCATTTGGAATACGTACACTCAAGACAAATTCACCAATATGTAACCGGAGTAGTTAACGGACACAATTCCCCAAAAGGGGGGGTTGTAATAATTAATGAGAAAAAATAAACTAAGAAACTCTCATAAGAAAAAAAATCAATAATAGAGACGAAGGGATTGTATTCCCCATGATTCCCAAACTCAGAACCCCCAGATAACCTAATTCTTGTCTACTGTATAACATGCAGGACGGTTTTAAGTTTACCAAGCCCTTTAGTAAAAGTTGAGAGGCGAATTTCACTATGCGACTTGGCCTATCTACATAGTGTATACTACTAACCATTATCTATAAGTCCAAGTACAACCTCCCCTTGGCCCATTTTTGTTTATTTTAGACGAGAACACATAATTCAAATCTTGTTAATTAATCTCTTTTCCTATTCATTACTACCAAATCATTTCAATGCACATTTAGGCTCAAATGCTAAATCATAATTCATAATTCATAATACTCATGTATAGGAATAACCCAGTCATAATACATAATGGTGAAAGCACCCATAATGCTAAAAGAGCTACAATCATAGAAATATATGCGATTACATTCTTGTCATAACCAATACTTTATCAAAATCATATACATGAACATAATTGAGCTTAACCCACTTCTTAGTTTTCATAAAATCTCATGAACATGAATGCATATGCTACGAATGGTGTTAGTATGACATGGGTAATTAAGATTCAATCTAAAATCAACAGCATAACAAGAAATTGAAGTAAATTCATAATTAAATCCATATTTTAAATCATGTATAAACCATCAATGCTCAAACAACTTTTAAATGCGACATGCATAATCATAGATTCATAAAAATGACAAAATTCAATATTTGAAAGCTTAAATCATCTTAAAACCAATAGATAAACATAACCCAAGCATTAGTAGAATTTTAGGAATTATAATATTAAAAACCCCAAATTAAAGTAAGCAAAAATTGTAGATTTGTTGAAAATAATTTTTGGTCTCCTTGATTGAAAGGAAATTAAGGATCAAGCCACATACCTTCACAAGATGAAGAGCACCCAAGAGAGAAATTAATGAAGAATTGAATGTGTCTTGATTCCCAAGTTGAAAATCTTCAAGAACCCTTGAGAGGATTTGACAGTCTTTTGAATGAGAGAGAGTGTGTGAATAATTTGAATAGGGTTTTTAGGTCTTTAAATGGTCACTATATAGCATAGGAGATGTTAAAAGACCAATAGAAACAACTGAATTTATGAAGACACTATTAATGAGATGAAATTTTAAGATCCCGTATATACCCCTGCACAGACGAGTTCTACGAAAACGGGCATAACCTTTTCATCTAAACTCTAAACGAGCGTTAATTTGATAGGTCGTGGAAGACCCTGTTCGGTTTGTGTTAAGAGATATTCCCATGTAAATTTGACCCTTCTATCTGTACTTGTGAAAAACTTTAGCTAATGAAATTCCTTTAAAGTTAACTTGACATAGAAGACCATGATGGCCTTAAACAACATAAATAAGCTTGAATTGAAGGCTTGAAAGTGAACTTAGTTCGATCTTGGAGGTTCCATAAGGTGTCACCTTAGCCTAAAACTTTCCGAAACAAAATCTCAAGTGTAACTAAGCCTATACAAAAATTTAGGTCCTTACAAATAGCTCGTGACTCATGATACACTTTTTGGTGACCAAGTGCTTTATACACTTCTCATAGCCCGACATTTTCTCTAAAGCCTCAATGAGAGGGATGTTGATACATAGCTACTTTAGCATGGAGAGAAATTTCTTGAACTCGCCTTCCTCATCCCTCTTTTTGAGTCTCTGAGGGAAAGAAAGAGGAGGCTAAGGATGGGCTTAAACCTCTATGGCGCTTCAGTAGCTTCAATCACCCCATCCTTGCCATGATAATCTCCTTCATCCGCATCCTTTGCTGCAACCATCCCCTCATGAACATCCTTTACATCAACCAGCATAAGAAATTGTGCTCTTTCCACCTCGAGTGGTTACCACTATTGACTCCCCTTAATTTTTCAAATTTTGCACTATATTACTAGGCAGTGTACCCCTCTGACACTAATTCAAAGGAGTTGATAGTTGACCAAACTATCACTCCAGATGTTTGATAGCCCCAGAATAAGACTCTATGTTTTGATTGATACTAGATATTTCAGTTTTCATGCCCTGTAGGGTCTCATAGGTGCCTTAGCCTGCTTCAATTGGCGATCAAACATCCCCTCAATTCTAGAATTACATGTACCAGCATCGCAGTTGTGTAGTGGCACATAAGGACCATTTTTGAAGCCTATGGACTATTTCTAAAGCCTTCTCTGTGACCCTAATATGCATCTAGACCGCTGTTCCTATCATAATAACCTTCGCGGTCGTGCCTGTAAGATCCATCTCTTCCATAGTTCCGACCTTAGTTTCAATGACCTTGGCGCCATTAGTCATTATTGGACCCTTAGGCGTTAGTCTGAAAACCCCCTAATCATTCACAAAACAAGCGTCCTCGTCATATTCTGGGTCCTCATAAATGAGTGCACACAGGGGTTGGTGAACCACTGCATTTACTCTTTCTTGTTTCTGCTTTATTACTACATCCATGCTTCTGCGAAGCTGAGCAAGCTGCTACATAATTTCTTCATTAATTTTGGCTTGCTCTGACTCCACACTGACCATATGAACTCTTTATGGATGCTCTGTCCCAGTGCCCCCAAGCACGATTTTCCTTGACCACTTACTCCATATGTTCTACAATCCTTGCAAATGGTTGATCTAGAATCATGCCCTTGATGACAGTATCAGCACAAGCTTGAC
Source organism: Solanum medicagineum (assembly GCA_026153255.1). NCBI lineage: Eukaryota > Viridiplantae > Streptophyta > Magnoliopsida > Solanales > Solanaceae > Solanum > Solanum medicagineum. Next base: position 6,268 of record JAPFFP010090165.1, read on the forward strand.
TGTTCTCATCAAATGCATGATAGAAGATCTCTGCTAAAGCGTCATCAACTATCTTATGGTCAGGTATGATCCTTAGACATTTTGTAAACCGCTCCTAAGTGGTGCTTATCGAATCACCAGGAAGTTGCTCGAAGTCGTTGATCTGGTCCTTTAACTTAAGCTTCTTCAATCTTGGCAAGTACTTCTCCTAACAAGCCTTCTACAAGTTTGCCCAACTAGTGATTAACTGCTACGGGAACTCAGATAACCACAATGCAGCATTGCTTGTAAGAGAAAATGGGAAGAGATGAAATCCCACAGCATCCATAGACAGATTCTGTGTCCCCATCACACTCTTACAAATGAGTACCATATGGTGCAAATGAGTATGTGGATCCTCTAATGGATGGTTCTGCAGCTTCTAAAGTAACCCACTAGAGACTATGAACTTTGTGTCTGCTGGTAATGGTGGCAACACAATTGCTTCAATCACATCCACAGACATGGGGTTCAACCTGTACTGATGCCACTAGTAAGCATTGGCATTGAACTCCTGAGGTTTTGGAATGTCCTCCAAAAGAGGTAGATTCTCATTCCGATCCTCGTCATTATTGTTCCTATTCAGGTCTACATTGGCCATATTTTTGGCATTATCTTAGGTCATTCTTCTTGTAGTTCTATGGATCTCAAGATCAAATTGAGTTAAGTAATTGCCTTGACTTTGAGTGTTAGGCATACACTACTCGTAACCCTTGCAAAGAACAAAAATCAAAACAAAAGTAAAATAAAGGGAACGACGTCAAAATATTGATGTCGCCCAAGTTACACCTCCTTTTTAGAGGATAAAGTGGTCGCTGTCAAGAAATGTAGCCTTACCAAGGTTATGTAAGAAATGTTTTTCCAATATGAAATGCAACTTCATTTTTGAGTCACTTCTTTGTCTTCTAGGATTTGTTTTGGCTCAAATTTTGGCTATGGACTTGGGGTGATATAGGAATCATTCTACGAGGTTTGGTTCCACATTTCAGACATTGGCCCTATTTTCTATCATAGGTCTAATTAATATTAGTTCACTAATTTTTGAAGACATTATAGCCAATGTGGACGTGCTAACCTTTTGAAATGTATTTTTGACAGCTGAGCAGCATCAAGAAACAATTCAGATGGAAAAAAGCCTGGACAGACTGACTCAGGATGCAACGAATCATTGGCCATGTAGGCTAGGCTTTGTTTTAACCTTAGACTTAGTTGAAATGCATGCATATTGAGCTTTAATATGTAGAAATATATTATTTATGGATTTAATTGTAGAGTATATATTGTATATGGTTGGATATGATCTATGTGTTGTATATATATGATGTTATGGGAAAATAGTTGTTGTATTGAGGGCTATGTTGGATGTAGTTGCTATACTAGTTGAGTTCTTACGTTGTTTGGCTACAAGAAGGACTTGAAAGGGGCTCGATGGGCTGAGAACATGTCACAGGTGTATACACTAAGATTGACTCTTATTTGTATGTATATATGGCTTGAGATTACTTAAATATACTAGCTTATTATGATGGGAAGTGATTAGATGCTACCTTATGCAATGACTTCAACACCTATATCTATTCTAAGTACATATGGTATCTAGATTATGGTAGATTTGCCTAATTAAACAGGATCTTATTCGGCCCTATGACTTATATGATCATGTATAACATTGTTATCTCTTATGTACTTGTCCTACTAGTTAGTGATTGTAGAAACACACCATGATCTCGGAAAGATTATAGTTGTATTTCTAAGGTAGCTTTATGTCTTGTGATATGAGAAGTATTTCTACCGAGTACTGCCAGGTAAGAGATGGGGGTGTGATCTTGGTAGCGAGGTGCAAGCTATATATCCTATGGGATTCCCAAAGCTATTTGCAATAAGACACTGGCTATATGGGTTAGTATAGGGAAGTGGCACCCAATTTAGACAAGGGCACTTTATCAGTAGGCCAGCACATGGTTTTCGTAGGCGAGACCCTTTGTAATAGCTATGTTTTGATACAATTTTAGGTAGATGGTACCCTTCCAATTATCTAGCCTCTTGGACCTTAGCTTAGGTTATACCGACGCTGCCCTATGAGTTGTTTTATACAGAGAAGGGGCCAAGCAAGGGCTAAATATGGGCTAATGCTATGGGACATACATGTGTCCTGACTTGACTCCTTATTTTATATATGAGTGTGTGCAGTCTGATACTACTGAGATATGTTGGTTGTGAGAATGGCTATTGATTATATGCCATACTATGGCCTGATTCTAGTGTAGACATGACTTTTCTGGATTGGGTTGTGTAGGCTACCTACGTTATAATTGTCGTCACCTATGATGATTCTGGGCACGTGTGGTTAAGGGGGTTATGGTATACTTGGCCTTAGTTGGGATGACTCCATAGTTATCTGTGACATATACACACTGGTGCACTACTGATAGTTGTTGTTCAATGGTTCACCTTATCTGATGCAGGGGTATCTGCTGTTATCTGAGGGTTAATCATAGTTATGATTATGTGGGTTTGATTGAGATTGTGGGATACCTGTGTTGTGAGGTCATCACCTACATCAATCTAGGCACAATATGACTTTGGAGTTCTAAATTTGGAGTTCTAAATTTGGTGAACTTCCAAAACTGTACTGACACTGTCACTGCAACATTCCATGATCATGCCTAGTATTCCGCGATCGTGGAGGTTATGTCTTCTTAAGTTCCGCCTTCACGCCTAGGACTAGTGCGTTCCGGAATGTATTTGCTGCCAGGTACCATTTTCTACATTTTAGCTCCTTTTGGCTTCAATTCAGCTCCAAACTTTGTTTCTTCTTACAAAAGCCATATCTGAACCATAAGTACTGTAGCATACACCATTCAAAGCACAATTAGCCTCAATTTATAAGATTAACAAAACAAAATCATAAGAAAAGAGCAAGGAAATGAGTGCAAGTTATGCATTCATCAACAACCCCAACTTAGGACTTTGCGTGTCCTTAAGAGAAATAACACCAAACTCGGTAGACTAGTAACTAAGCACATAATCCCAATTCACTTTTACAACAAACAAGATTATGATCATGAAAATGGTGGGTATCGAAAATTAGCACATGTGTGTGGATGCCTATCAAGTAACTCCCATCATTTCAAAAGCATCTTTTTCATTTCTAAGCACAACTTCTAGAGATGATCAAGTGACAACACAAATTCTCAAGGAGTGACTCAAACTCCTAGTCAACTAACAAGCTTCACTTGACTCAAACATGGAAAAGCATCCATATCACCAATCCATGCCAATTTGCATATCCTCACAAAAAGAAAGGAAGTCCACAAAATACACATAAGTATTTACAATGAACAAGGGACAAGGACTCAAACATTCATACTTGACAAAAGAATATCTTGTGTACAGAAACGCAACAACTATAGGCTTGCTTTTATTTTCAATTAACAACGGCTCAATTTCATTTGATTGGAAATCTTAAAGGGCTTTTTAGGCATATATTGTAGGCTAAGGGGTAGGGTTTGATACAACTTGGACAATAGCAACTAATACTCCTTAAGTCCCACATACAACATTCATTCCTTTGCTACTTTTCCACTTCTTCTTTTTTCGCATCACACGCCAATGTGTATTTGACTCTTATCACCCCTAGCTTAGGCTTGAAGCCTCAATTGTTACAAATTGGCAAAACTCAAGGAGGGACAAGGGTTCAAAAGAGGGATATCTTTTCAAAAGGTTCAAGGTTTGCAATTAAGGTTGCCAATAGACAGGATTAGGCTCAGGAGGGAAACTAGGGATAATCAATGCATTTGGTGGCTACTTAGGCTAAGTGACACAATTCAAACCAAAGAATGCCTAAGATCATTTTTCCAACCAAAATCTATCAAGACAAACAAGGCAAGTTCTAGGTAACACAAGTACACATGAGGAACAAAACAAAAACTCAAACACACATGACATGCAAATTTAAGAAGAAGAGATCAATTTTGCTCTCAAGTAAGGTACAAGGGACTCATTTTTCAATTATATCCATCTAGTAAGTAAGAGTCACAAAAAGAGTCAAAGTGTTCTCTCAAAATCATCTCAAAACCATTTTCATTCAAAACTTAGAGGGGTATATATTTTCACAATCCACACACTTTAAATATACTACTACCAAACAAGTCAAAATCCTTATATATTGCTCCAACAAGAGTCAATGGCTACTCAGACTTCACCAAAGACCCAATTTCACACACACACTCACACACTCAACTTATGATTCGCCCTTAAGAAAGTCGTCACTCAATACATCATAGGAACCCATCGATTATACCAACCATTAAAAAGAAAAATAAGAAGTTACCAAATCTACTAAAATGGCTAAACCTAAACACAATATATACAAGCCCATAAAGGGCATGCCATGATTAAAATAAGCAATTAGAATTCATTCAAATGATAAGAGCACCCCTAACTACAACTATATTGTGACCTCACAGTAATACCACAAAGTAAAAGAAGAGAAGCGAGACTCCCTGAGATGATCACTTAGCGCTCTAAGCTGAATCTCCTCTCCACAATTAATTTCCAAGGCATTAGCATAGAGTTCTATTGTCATGTGTGTTTGATTCTACTCAGCTCCTCGACATAACGTGTTACATCGTGGAGCTTTAGTTTATTCCCTCACGTCTAGACAAATTTGAGCTTTATGAAGTGTGTGTTGTTTAGACTTGTCTTCACCTAATTAGACAAACAATCAAAACCATATGACAAGAGCATCTTATTTATGTTCAAACACATGGATTTAGGAAAGAAAATCAATTGAATATAGTTAGGATCAAGCAGTGAAATGTTGCTACTTTTGTTCGATGACATATTGCATTCTGTGTTTGTGATCACTCTAGTGCATTCGCGAAGTTCAAGGCATAAAAAGCCTTTATATTCATGACAAGTTATCCACACTCGCGAAAGACTAAAAGTTCCCAGAACAATCGTGGTACAATACCCACGTTCTCGGATAGTAACAGTCGACAACATCACATTTTAGATATTATAGAGGAATTTTGTCAAACACATGATATGCCTACATTTTCAGCTTTATTTTGACAAATATCACCCCTAAATCAGCCCCTAACAACATTCACTCACTACCAAAAACAACAATCAACAGGTTAGCATTAAAATCTACTCCATTTATCAGGATTTAGGCCAGAAATCAATTTGTAAAACACATAAAGGTGTGACACAAAACAATAGGAAGCAAAACCTCAAAAAACAACAATAGATAAGAGCATCAAGGAATCAAAATTCATGACTATGAGATGAGAGTTTAGCAAAGAAAATGAACCCATGTCACCGAGTTTCTTAGTTGCACAGACTTACAATTATGAACAAGAAAAGAGAAGTAGTAAGGTAGTCATACCTTTGAATGAGTGACAAACAGGATGAAGAAAAGAGAAGTCGAGTTGTTCTTTGAAGACATGTGAGATTCATGTTATAAAGGAATTGTTTACCTCAAATTTGATTCTTATTCCATGCCCGTGATCTCCTTTTTTATAAATGCTTCATAAAAAGTCACCACTGCCATGTCTTTTCATTTCGGCCACCCATGTAGTGTACCGCCTTCGTGGATATCAGGCGTGCTCATGCCGCATCACTGAATTCACACACTCCGCGTTCGCAAAATTAGACCACGTTCACAGAAATTATCTGGGTGCTAGATCTGGGCTAGTTCTTTGCAATTTTGGGCGATCCCAGGCCTAATTGGGTGGTTTTCCCATGTGCAATGGGCTATGCCTGGGCCCAAAGTGCAGTCAAAACAACCTAATTTCATTCTTTTGCAATTTTGTTGGTATTTTCACCCATATCTTTAATTCTAGTCATCTTGACACTTCTATCCCTGTGTAATGCAACTACCAAAGACTTGAAAATTGTGAGGGTTGGCCAAAAATCAACAATGAAAATTAAGAAGGTATTCTAAAAATTTAAAATACAATAATTTATTAAAATATGAACAAAAATTCATTTACTACTCATTTGTGTTTCCACTTTGAGGCAATGAATCTCCTCCCCAATTTCAAGATTATTAGACATTTGAGCTCGTGAGGAGGGTGATAAGAGAATCAATATTTTCACCGATCTCTCCACTTTGAGGATTTGAATTGTCTGTCTAATTTGTCCTCAACCTTCCTCTTATGTTCCTTGGGTAGACATGGGAGTGTTAAGAGGTCTTTTTCAAATTGAGCTTCACATTTTATAGCCTCCAAGTAAGCAACACTGGCAATATTAAATATACCAAGTTTTCCATTTAATATTTCCATGGTTTGCTCTTGCAAGCTTGGTGACATTTCCTCAACTTTGGCCTCTTGGATGATTATTAGGTTTGAAGAAATGCATAGGCCCCATATCTCTTCCATAACAAGCTTTACTCCTTCTTTTTGAAGCTTCAACTTATAGTTGGCCACCTTTTAGTTGAGGACCTCACTCACTTTATCGCTTAGTTTTAAATTGACCTCCAAAACATCGATTCCCATTTAAACCATTCCAACTCATAACCTCCAAGCAAGCAAGCTCTTGAGATCATCCCTCATGTTGAGAAATTGGTGTCTTTGAGCCACTTCTTTGGCATATTTAAGATTCAAGTCTGTGAGCCAATCTTGACTTCCTCACAATACTCTCATCTCTATTCACTTCCTCAACACCATTTTATTGACCATGAAGTGCAATACTCTAAAGAAGATAGAAAAGGGGCTTCCCTTCCTCAAGCTAACATTCATCACAATTATCCATACAACGAAATAAAAACAAAGAAAAGGAAGAAGTACTCATTAATCAAATCTAAAAGAGTAGAGTATAAGTCATAAATCAACTCGATATGCCTATTATTCCTTGTAAATGGCACCATTTTTGATGTCTCTGAACTCTACTACTCAAAAGTAGAAGGGACAGTCATCATCAATATTTTACCCAACTTTAGAGGTCGGGGTCAAATCCCATAAGGAACAATGTGTTGGTGAATGAGTGGAGCATGGATGTATGACTACTAGATTTCGACTCAATAGGCCAGTACCAATAAAGAATTCTAACTAAATGTAGGGAAAACTAAACTAACAACTACTCTTAAAAGCAGTTAGGTAAGGATTGATCAAGCAAGGAAGCACGGATAGGGAATATGAGAATCAACCGAAACATAATCAATTTGTCACACTTAGCATCGAGTTAATCTTATGGGTAGGCTAGGTTGCTTGTAATCACCCCGTCAAGGGAAATGATGTTTCACAAAAGCCAACTACATCCTCTCACGTGAGATCCTCAAAGACACACCTGGCTTGAACACCAAAAAGCAAAACACCCAAGAACTTAGCCATTGAGTCCCCTTTGAGGATCTCAACTTGTAAGCCCATGATTATCATGCAATCTTCCCCTTTAACTACACCTGCTAGAGCAATAATTGTAGAACTAAGCTAGATTTAAGGGCCTACCTCAAATCTAAGTTATACAAGAAGATATGTAAGAACCCACAAATCAAGTCAAGCAATTAAAATAATTTGGGAGTAACCCTCTTGATTTTGGAAGTAAATCATCAACTAAACATGAAAGCAAGAGACACAATCAAGATCCAAATAAAAATCAACAATCAAGTTTCAATTAAATATACAAATTTAGCATTTAAGAATAAGGAAAGAAAGAGTGAGCGAAAGATAAATACAAATGAAGCCCACACTCTTCAATCCACTCATGAATTTGTAGAAAACTTTCTCTAAATCCTCACCCTAAACTAAAATCTACACTAAGGTATGTTCTTCATCTTCAAAGATGAATGAAGATTGTTTTATCAATTAATGTATTAATTTATAAAGAATAAGGGTTAGGAGTGCATGTATATTGTGATTTTGAGACTACAATGGTGAATTTCCAAAACTGTCTCGATGCTGTCACCGCAGCATTCTGCGATCGCGCTTAGTATTTTGTGATCGCGGAGGTTGTCTCTCCTTAAATTCTGCCTTCTGGTGTAAGAGTAGCATGTTTGTGCTTCTCCATATGCTATGACTTAGCGATTGCAGGCTTGAAGACCGTTTTCATGGAGTGCATCTACTGCAAGGTACTATTTTTAGCATTTCAGCTCCTTTTGGTTTGAATTTAGAACTAATCTTCATTTCTTCTTAGCAAAGTAATATCTAAATCATAAGTACTTGTAACATACACTACTCAAAGCACAAATAGACTTAAGTTATAGGATTAACAACACAAAATCATAAGAAAAGAGCAAGTAAATGAGAGTAAGTTATGCACTCATAAACTATTTCAATACCTCGAGTCCTAGATGAGGCTCCCTGGTGCTATCAAGCTTTATTAGCCACGTCAAAGTGTCTGAGACCCTGGTGATGTGCCTCATGGTCCATGTCTCTAATGTCCATGATTGTGATGCCAGGTGGAAGATACCGATTCTAAGGACCGAGCAATTGTTAATGGCTAGATCGGGGTCCCCCATTGGTTACATTTATGGTTTGAAACACTGCTATTTGTTCAGAGAGAGATATGAGACACCAATTATTTTTGTTTTGCAACTCGATTGATTATGGGACGTGGACCTCATTGGCTACACTTTCGGTCAATGACCTCGCTGATTCCTTCTGGAGGGTTAGGCCCCGTGATTGATATTTTGAGCTAAGACACTACTATTTATGCTACGGGGATTCTTTCTCCCATATGGGATACATCCTACCGTTATTCATGTATGTTTTGGATCGAGTACCACGTGCTGACATAGTGTCAACGACTTATTTAACATGTTATTTTTGGGGGTAATGGCCCAGTTGATTTCCCATGGGTCCACATACCTATTTACACCCTGATTGTGAGTGGGTTTACCCTTTTGGCTTATAACAACTCGTAGGGCATTCAGACTTAGATAGTAGAGCCTTATACCTACATACAACTGACTTGTGGTCATGTGATATGAAGTGTTGGGTTCTTTGGTATTTATGATAGATTGTGTGCGCAAGTACCTACTTGGCTTATGGGGGCTCAGTTGGCATATAGGCATAGATATTAGGGCCTTGCACTTATGTATACTTTTACATCTTAGTTGGGGACGATTGTGGTATAGGCCTACTCAGTCTTCATCGGTCGGTATCACTATTCATCATTCAGGTTAGTTCAACTGTCATTGTTCATTATTTGGGTTGGCTCAGTTATTATTGTTCATTATTTGGTTGGTTAAATTAGCATGGTTCATCACTTTGGTTAGTTCAGTTATGGTTTGAGGGTTCTCGATATTCTTATGCTTGATTTGGGTTTATCTTATACGTCGCTGTAGTTTCTATCTTTCTACAAGTTTGCTATTTCACTCAGTCGACAGATGATGCCTACTAGGTTCCTTTTTATATACTCATCCCCTACTTTCTATGTCTTCCGATGGTGCAGGTCCAGATTCACACCGTGTGCTTTGATTTTGGGGGGATTTTGAAGTGCTCAAGAGAGTGTTAGTGAGCACCAACAACTTTAGATACTACACATTCTCCTTCCCTTTTATGGTCATCTTTTGTTTCTAGATGTTAGCCTTGTACCATAGTGACGTATATTTCTAGGAGCACTCCTGTTTTGTATATTATTATGTTATTATCACATATGTATTTATATGTCCTTTTGTCTATTGTAGCTATGTATAGTTGAGTTCTAGATTTTGGTTAGGTTTTGGTAAATTATATTATCATATTGGTTATGATCATGACTAGAGAGCTAGGACGTACTCTGGAGTTGGGTAATTAACTTGCCGATAGGTAGGATATAGAAAAAAGCCATCGTTATCGGAATCGGGTCGTGATAAGGTGGTATCAGAGCCAGGTTCTCTAGTCATAGCTGTATAGAGCTACAATCTAGTAGAGTCCTATGGATGGGTGCGGAGACATCTGTGGCTTATCTCTAGGAGGCTATGGGTTGTTTAGGAAACTTTCTATATTATTGATTCTAGTCATGTGATGTTGTGAATAGCTCGTCAACTTCCTAATATAAATTGATTTGTCCTTATCACATGCACTATTGACTGTTGTTGTAAACTGGTTCTTCTTATTTGATGTTGGGGTATCTGTTGTTATCTAAGAATTGGTTATAGTTACGATTATGTGGGTTGGATTGAGATTTTGGTGTACCTATGTCATGAGTATCGTTGCCTACATTTACTCTCAGCATAATATGAGTTTGGAGTTCCGAATCTTGATAGATTCGTTGACTCAGTGACTATTTCGATGCCTTAAGTCCTAGATGATGCTCCTCTCTATTTTTGAGCTCCAATGGCCATGTTCAAGTGTCTGTGACCCGAGTGACTTGCCCTGTGGTCCGAGTCTCCGGTGACCACAACTATGATATTGGGTGAATGCCGATACTGAGGATCGAGCACCTATTGATGTTTAGATCGGAGTACCCATTGGTCACATTTTGGGTTTAATACACTAACATTTGTTCAAAGAGTGATACAAAACACCGATTATTTTGGGTCTAAGACCCGATTGACTATGGGTCGTGGACCCTATTGGCTACATTTTTGACAAGAACCCTGCTGATTCCATCTTGGAAGCTACGCCCCGTGATTGATATTTTGAGATGAGACACAATTATTTATGTTAGGGGGATTGTTTCCCCTATAAGGTATAGTCCCACCATTGCGCATGTATCTTTTGGATCAGGTGCCACGTGCCTGTATAGGGTTAGAGACTTGTTTGGCATGCGATTATTTGGGGCAGAGACCTAATTGATTTCCTGTAGATCCACGTATCTATTCATACTTGAATAGTGTGTGGGTGTACCCTCTAGGACTTTGAACGCTCAAGGGGTGTTCAGGCTTAGATACTAGGGCCTTACGCCTAGGTACAACTAACCTATGATCTTGTGATATGGAAAGTTGGGTTCTATTGTAATTCTGATAGTTAGATTGTTCGTGGGGGCCCAGTTGACATATAGGCATAGATATTAGGCCTTGCACCCACATATAATGTTACGTCTAAGTTAGGGATGCTTATGGTATAGGCCTACTTAGTCTTCATTGGTCAATATCTTTGTCCATCATTCGGGGTTGATTCAGTTATCATTGTTCATGTTTGGATTGGTTCAATTATCATTGTTCGTCATTTAGGATTTTTCAGTTAGCATGGTTCATTTACTTGGCTAGCTCAGTTGTGCTTTGAGGGTTCTAGCATGCTTATTCTTGATCAGGGTTTGTTTTGCTAAGTTGTTGCAGTTCTCTATGTACTTGAGCTCTCTATAAGTTTGCAATTTCACTTGGTCGGCTGATGATGCCTACTGCCTATTTCTCATACCCACAACTTACTTTTTGCATCTTCCCATGCTGCAGATCTCGATTTAAGCCATGGGTTTTGACTTTTGAGGGTTTTGGGAGAGCCCAAGAGACTATTGGTGAGCAACGACAGCTTCAGATGTTTCGCAGTCTCCTTCCCTTTGATGGGCGTCTTTTATTTCCAGACATTGGCCGTATACCGTAGTGACTAGTACTTGTAGGAGCACTATTGGTTTGTATATTATTATTATTATGTTATTGTTATATACGTATTGGTATGTCCTTGTGTCTATTGTAGCTCTATAAAGTTGACTTCTAGGTTCTCGGTAGTTTGCGGCATTTGTATTGTCATATTTGTTATGATTGTGACTAGAGAGCTAGTACAGGTACCTTGGAGTTAGGTAATAGGCTTACCCGTAGGTGGGATATAATAGGCGCCATCATGACTTGGATCGGGTCGTGAAATACCCACTACACTAGCTTAAATTAATGAAGTAATTGAAGATCTAAAGATAACCAAGAGTTTGCAACCTCAAGATTTTATGTTGTACAAGGCAATAAATATGAACTCACTCAGATTAACATCAAACATTCAAAATATAATAGACTCGACTTATTATTCAAGAACCCATATCAAATACAAACCCCAATCATCGGGGTTTTAGCCACACATTCTTAAAATTATGAAATAAATACCAATATCAGTAGTCATTGATATGGTTAAGAGGAATTACAAAGAAACTAGATGGAATTTCTCCTCCTAATCTCTAAGATTCACCTCCCAAAGGTTGAAATGAGAACTCCTGTACTTGGCCTCCAAGAAGGTTCTCTCTGCTCTTTTAATAAGGAATGCTCTCTCTCACAATAATTAGAGTCTCAGAATATGTGTAAGATGATGTACAAGTTGTACTTATACTCATGCACTTTTTTCCTAACCTAACACACAGTTGTACCACTTGGCGGTCAAGGTCGATCATCGCCAGGCATTTCAGCAATGCGCCGAATGTGCACTTGACCACCTTTAAATGCAATGCTTGAGAGTTCTAGTTTTAGCAACTTTTGGTGACACCATTGTTCATCACCAAACATGTGCAGCGATCCATCGAACCTCTACTAGAATCTCATTTTTGTCATTTACTTGGGGGCTTGAACATTGTAATATTAGGCGGTCTTGTTTGCACTTCGATGATCTGCCGAATGAATCAACAATGTCACTTTTGGCCACATTTCTAGAAGTGTTGCTGCATTTCCTTTTGTTATTGAGTATTTCCGATCTATGCACTTTTAACCTCATTCCCAACACAAAACACAAAGGTTAATGAACATATGAGCTATAATAGCACATTGAGGAAAATATTTCTTCACTTATTAAGCTCCAAATAAGTCTAAGATATGATCTCATTATTTGCGCTCTCTGGCATTGCATTATTTGAACTTATCCTTTCGAACTTCAAAACATTATGACTCATTGTTCCCTTTTAAGAAATCTCAACACTTTTTAGGTGTATTCTTACTCTTCTAACACTCTTTCTTTCTTTATTCCCCACTTCTTTTGCCTTTTGTCTCTTTTTGCATTTATTGATTTTTCTTTTTCATACCTATTTTATGTTTTTACCTTCTCGTTGCATTACTTTTTTTGCCATCACATTATTTTTCTGTTTATTTTTAATAGCCACCCTCTACTTAGGCTTTTAGTTTGAGTTGAGGTGCACAATGTCCTTTCAATGAACCAAGGTCACCTATGGTAGCCAACCTACACTTAGGTGTTCCGCCAGAGTCAAAGTACACAATGTTTAAGGTCGGACTAGAGCCAAACTCAAGATTGCATATACAGTGGGGGGTGGTTTAGGTAATTGCATAGCAAAAAGTACATTTAAGGGTCGAATATTTGGTACAAGAAATTACACAATGCATTTGGTTAGTCATTTTACGCTAAGTTGGCTAAATTTGAAACACTACCTATGTTTTTTTTTTCTAACTAACCAACCTATAGTCTTAGTTTAGATTAAGAGGACATGTTCTAGATTTATGCACAATATTAGGATGATCCAATTAGCTTACTCACCTGGCACTCACAAAAACTTTCAAATTTGACATCCAGTTCATGCTTCTTAGTTTAGAGCAGTCTTATTCAATCAATATTAGTAATGTCATACTAAGATTCGACACAATTACTATCAAATTATCTACCAACACATATAACAAAAATGAAATGGTATTATTTTTCAATTCAAATAAATACATGCCATAGATATCCATACATTTTGCTACAATTAATACTTACACATCCTAAACATGCTAATTCAGTAGAAAATAAATGTCCTTAGGGAAAGAACACATGCAAAAAAACACTACAGATTCTAAATATGAATAGATATAGGCCTTGGTTACTCAGATTTCAACGATGCCTATAACTATTCTGACACTATCGACAAAGAGTGTGCATTCTCCTCAGTGCATCAAGATATTTATAAAAGCATACATAGGGAACAAAAAACCAAAAGTAGGTGCTCAGCACTGGTCTCAATTTATGTCTTACCACCTTGAGACACCTAGTATCATCCTCTATAGCAGCAACATACGAAGAGGGTCCAACACCCCTCGTAAGCTCACGCTCCCAATCTAAACTCGTTTGCTCTTCCATCATTGATGCGCGTTTGGTGGGCTCCATCTAATGGCACTCCTTCTCTAAGCATATCTCCCTGTAGAGTCCGAGTGCCCGTCACCAGAACTTTCTATCATAGTTGAGACCGGAGTAGGTAGCTTATCCGCGAACAAATCCAGCATCAAAGGTGAGATGATATGAATAGTAATAGTGCAATGACCTGACCTAGGGGTATAGTCATCATATGATGAATGAGATACATGGAGGCACCTCACCCAAGCCATCTAAGAATCTCAAGCATTCATGGGTAATTAACAGAAACATAATGTAGAAATTCATAAAGGAAAAGGGCTATAGGCTTTTGAACAATTAAGTAACATTAAAATAGTTGGAATAATGACATTCATTACTATGTCAATGTTCATACAAATTATGTGATAAGTTGATAAGATCAGTAATGTACAGTCTTCATCAAATGGAAAGAAATCCAAATAGTATGATCCAGAAGAATATATGCCTCAGAAGAGATGCAAAACATCGTCTTAAAATAAACTAAATACGAACTAGAAGAAAAGAGTGGAGGAGTCCTAAACTAACGCTCACCGCAAATAGTAAAGCTAGTTTTAGATGCTGAATACTAGCCATAAGTCTGTGGAGGAGTACTTATCCTTACATTGTTAAATCAGGCAAGTACATACACATTAGTATGTTTGAATGTACTATGTATCTGAGATGCAATGCACGGATGAAATTGTAATGTCACATAGTTAAATATAACATATAAGTTTGCATAAGGTCAATGAGACATGAAATAAGCTTAAACATGTACAAGGAATATGACTCAGGCAAATATGAGACAATACACATTTAGCACATGAATTCAAGGGATAACATGGAATTATACAAGCTTGTGGGAATAAACCATAACTAAAAGTAAGATTATGTGGACAACTACATGAAATCCAATGAACTCCATCCATTGTGAAAAGGGCAATGCACTCCTTCCATTACAGAAAGGAAAATCTACATGCCAACGTAAATATCTTAAACTTAGTATTTTTCACAATTTTGGGGCCTATGTGGATCCGCTAACCTAGCCTGCAAGTCTCATATAGTGGCATATAGTTAGAGACATGGAGATTTAGCTTCAAGGGATCAAGCCTCAACTAACAATATGAGTCCCAATCTCAAGTCCCCTCAATAAGAAGTCATCCCACGAAAATCTTTTTAAAAAACACTCTTAGAATCATAAGTAAAAATCAATAGGAGCATCTCAAACTTTAGAGTCTTTCACAAACATCTCTTAGGGTAATAATCACTATACTCATATCATTAGATAACTTATCTTTGAAGCTCTTCATAAGTGCCCTATTCATAGTCATAGTTCATAAGAAATTTCATTGAAAAATATAGTGTGGGCTTATTTGATGCATGGAAGAATCATAAATCATATAAGTCATAAGAAATTTCATTAAAAGGAACACCAAAATTGTCCAACATTAATCATATCAAAACCCATCTTAGAATCAACAACACACTTCAAAATATTTGTACGTTTACTTAACAAAATAGTCATTGAACTTTAGGAACTTCATATAGTAGCATAGGAACCAGAAAGTCATTATAAGCATGCATTAGAAATTAGGAACTTAAAGAAAAAGAAAAATTCATAATTAGGAAATTTATGGGTGAAATGATACCCATAAATCAACTCATATACCTAAGAAACTAGGGCGAATCGAAACTAAAGTCTTGAGGAAGGAACTTGGGAAACCCTAGCCTTGTTTTGAAGAGCTCTTTCCTTAGGAATTAAGAATTGAAGGAATAAGAGAATGAGGGGTGTTTATAGGGTTTGAAAACTAATATGGTCCCCTTTTGCATCCCCCAAATCACATAGCATAGGACTATAATTATGGGAAATGACCAAACTTCCTAATGGTGCTAGCCTCAGGCATCAATTCGGGGGACAAGTCTAATTCATCAATTAGAACTGCTGAAAGTAATCTACGAGACTCCGAGTACACGTTGTATATTGTTTTATGGGATGTAGACTCTTTTATTCTAATGGCTCACCTGAGAATCATAAAATATGGCCTTTGTTAAATTAGGAACTTTGAAAAATAGGATGGGTCGTAATATTTTCTATAAGCCGTGGTTGGTCTTGTAGAGTCCTTTCACACTTAAATAAATTTTCACCTTATATCTAACCCCTTTATATGAAACCTTCTATGAGTTATATTACTTTCTATAGGCCATCTGATAAGTCATGGGGTTACCTTTCCTGTAAACTCAAAATTTCTTCATATTGGGAATCCCACTCACAAATCTATCTACGAGCCATAAAATAATCTATGGGTCATAGACTATCTCGTAAACCAGGTTCTTAGTGATTTTTCAGGCTAACTTTTCTGTACTTAGTGTACCTAAACTAGGAGTTGTTACAAATAGTCATTAGTGTTGGTGTTAGTGCTGCTCTAATCTTCTGATAGAGCTGCTGGATCTCACCATTGATGGTGGAAGTATCCGAAGTCTGTGTAGTACTGAGGAAATCCTCTAAGCATCTCTCAAATGTGTCTACCTTACCATGTAATAATCTAATTTACTAGTTTAAAGTGGCCTAGCAGTGCTAAATCATGTGCTCCTCAGACTCCATAATGGCCTTGCATAGCCAAATCCTAAGCTACTACACTAACTGAGCAAACTGGGACTCTATGGACTCAATGGATATGTAGACCATATCCGCAGGTTGTGAATGTATCGGCACAACCTATGGAACTATTGTAAAAGTGAAGGTAGGGCCCTCATTAGTCTCTTCTCTAGTTGGTGGGGCCCTCTTTGTCTCAACAGCTTGGGTGTGCCCTCATGAGGTGGCTAGCTTGTGAATATCTTTGGTAATTTTACCTTCATTTATGGTGCTTGCATAGGTGCTATAGGATTCTCATTAGCCTTTATCAGGTCGACGTTCGAAATGGTCTCCATCCCTGTACTAATACATAACCAGTGAATCAGGCAGGGAAAGGGAATGGTGGTTGACATTCTAAATGCTCCCTCATGAATCTCTTCGACAATACATTGAGCAAAGTAAATCTCGCAACCAACCATGATGGTTACCAATACAAGGCAGTGTAACTTGAGTGTATATATACTTGTGTTTACAAGATTCGAGAATGAACAACGACCTACCAAAATTTAGCTGCAAAGCAAAGTGAGGTCTTGATAATAGCCTTAGTGTCGACACCTAGTCGGCGTTCATGCCTTGCTCAACAGTATAACCTATCACTCACTAAAGCAAATTATGTCTCTTGAATGGGTCTCTCATTAGTGCATGATTATGTGACACTCTCAGCCGGTAGTTAATGTCTATAGTGGAATCTCAGGCTAATAGTTTGGCCCAAATAAAAATCATAGGACTATGGTCTCTAAAAGATCAATGGAGATGTCTCTCACAAAAATTTGAGTGTGAAAAGGTTGGGCATTCGACTTGAACTTCTTTTGTTAGGACAAGGACTTGGTACGGCCTTTATGGTTCTTGGATTTTTGTTATGGAAAATTTTTGACCAAGGTGACACTTTATGGGCAGCTCCATGGGTTTGTGTGGCTCACCACAAATCGTGTAGTGGGGTCTTGAGGTGACCCTTGGCCTTGTGTATAAAGTGTTTGCCTTAATTTGGAGTTTAAGACTATGACATGCACCACATGATCCTCACACAGTCCGTGTGGCACATTTTGGGCCATAAGGAGGCTTGTACGAAGTGGCCTTGCCCTTAAAAATCACATTTTGGTGAAGTCTTGGACCATATTAACCTCTCACGGTCTGTATACCTCTATATGGGTCGTGACGCTCTCCGTACGGATGTTGGAGCAAAAATTTTCCAAGTATGGGATTATTATCTCAGAACTTTGTCAGTGAAGAACTTCCTAAGTGAGGTGTCACGGGAGGCCACATGATCTATGTGACCTTTACACGGTCCATGAAGGGCTCTGTATAGGTGTTGGCATGCAAATTTTCTAAGTATGGAATTGCCATTTTAGTATCTTCGTCAATGGAAATTTTTCTAAGGATGGCTTCACGGAATTACAATTATTGTATATGGTCCGTGTGACCTTGTACGGACCTATGACTCTCCAATAGAACCCTTAGCAAAAGTTTTTTATCTATTTTATTTATGGTATTTTTGTAGTTATGGTTTCTCCTAAGGGGCTTTTGAGACTTTCTATGCTGTCCTAAGGCATTCAAATGATCTATACTCTTCTTCTCTCATTCAAATGCATTCTCATACTTAGAATTATATTCAATCTCTCTAAAGAACTCCTCTCAAAGACCCTAGTGAAGGATTAGCTAGGGAATCAAGGAAGGGCTCCATTCTTCATCCAATTCTGCTTGTTTTCTTCTTAGTGAACTTAGGTATGTCGGATTGATTCATGGTCTCTGTCAACCATGAAGACCCAAACTATTTTACACTTGATTTGGGATTTAAGCTTACTTTAATTATGGATTTTTAAGATCATTGCTTAATTGATTCAAGTGAGATATGAGTTATGTTAATTTGTTGATGTTAAGTTAATTTAAGTCCTAATATGTTGAGTTGCATGATTATTATGAAGATTTTAATATGCATTGTCCCTTTAAAGTTTTATTTAAGCATGGGTAATCAAAATTGTGATTTTTATGTGAATTTTACTTATGGATTTACTTAACTTGCATATTGAATTATTGATTTAAGATTGAATCTCTATTGCTTATGCTATTCTCAACTTATTCATGGCATATTTATACATGACCATGGTTTTTATGAAGATTATGGTGTGGGCTATGACCCAGTTGTGTTTTATGAATATGATTTTGATAAAAGAATGGTTATGACAAGAATGTGATCACATTAGTCTTTATGATAAGGCTCTTTGTGAAACTCTGGGTGATTATACCAATACGATATATGTGAAAGAACTATTTCTATGCATGAAAGCACAAACTGAAGTATGACTTGTCTCTTTAGCCCAAGTATGCATGATTATGAAGAATATTTGGATTTTAAGCCTAAGTATGTATTTAAATGATTTGAAATCACCTTCTGAAAGTATGTGTATATATATATATATATATATATATATATATATATATATATATATACGTATTCTTGTGGGATGATGACTTAGCATCGAGTGGACTTATGGGAGGGGGCTTATCACCAAGAGTCTAGTACCCAAGTCAAATAACTATGTTCCAACCAAAGTTGTATGTTTATGGTAGCTTTTTACTGAAATGGGGCTGCCCGTACGGTACGGTTACAACTTTGTTATAATATCATATGAAAACCCTATCCGAAATGGGGGTGCTCGTAAAGAAGGTTGCTCCCCTGAAGTAGGGGTGCTCGTAAGAAAGGTTGCTTCTTTGAAATAGGTGTACCAGTACGGAGGAGCATGGTTTAGCTTTGGCAGGTAGACTACCTCCTATCTAGTGTGACAAAGATATCGGAATTCCAAGTAATAGCTCGCTTGGTCTTATATGTTGGTTAAGGTCACATCCACACTATATATGAGCATTATGGAATTTCATGCATCATGGATTTCATGGCATATTGTTATTTTACTATTCATTTCTATATATCTCTTTCTATATTATGTGCCCTTCTAATTTAACACTGAGTGCATGTTTGATAAATCATATGCATTGCATGCCCACATACTTAGTTCATTCAAACGTACTAACGCATACTTTTGCCTACATTATCTAACCATGTAGGGACTGGAGACTACCTTCATCTATTGTTTGACGGCTAGGTCGGATTTGAGACAACTGTTGTTGTAAGACCTATCCCAAGGACAAGCCACCATTTATCTACCTTATGTTGCTTTTTCTTATGTTACCCTTACTTTGAGGGTGATCTCGGGACATGTCTTGGACCCCCGTCCTATTCTATTGTTAGAGGAATTGTTGGACATCTTATAAACACTCGTACGAAAATATGCTATTGTTGTATTAGGAGATTATGAATATGATTATGGAAATCAATTAGACATGCTGATTATGAATTGTTCATGAGTATTGTGATATGGATTCATGTTATGATGTGGAAGATCCCAAGTCCCGATTTGCCCCCTTAGAATGTGTCATTCCTACCTGCCTTTTAGTCCTTATGTGCAATATGTTATATTAATCCATGTTATCCCTATCCTTATGATATCCCCATATCATGAGTCTACTTTCCCAACCCTTAGAACTACGTGTTTACTATTTCATATGCACTTCCAAACAGATGTCGTGTGAATGGAAGCTGTGAGGCTTGTTTTGGGACTCTCGGGTTTCCATTCACCATGTAACTCCTAGAGCCTAGGTCTGGGTTGTGACAAGCATGGTATCAGAGCACTAGGTTTATAAATGACCCTCGAAGTCCAACATACTACGTCAAGTTAAGTCCTATTCATGGGTGTGAAGTGCATGATGACTATAATTGGGAGGCTGTGATGGCATTCTAAGAGTTATTTTTTTTTCCTCATGTCTTATTCATACTTTGGACTGTGTATTAAGTTTCCTAATTCTTTATGATGTCCTTGCTATATTACAAAAAATGCTTGCACGAAGAGGTCTCTTATCAAGATTGGCACCGTGTAACGAGGACCAATGTCACGACCCAAGCCTGGGGCCTAGACATGACTTGACGAATGGGGAACCCGAAGGGACTCCAAAGAAGCCTCTTAGCATATCAATCAAACATCCATGGTCGCAGAAGCAAATTAAGCATTTCAAGATAAAATAAAAAGGGAAGCGGGACTAAAGGAAGTCTTGATATTTATAAAAGCAATAAAAGAGTCAAGCTCATAGCATAAGTACAACATAGTATCCAACAACACCTCTTACTTGGAAAGGAGCAGTGGCCAAGATACATTCCCGGTATACCCTCATAATAACAAGTGTTCAACATAAAGAAGTCTCAACATAGCAAGAATAATTTAGATATTCTCCTCGGGCTTGAAGACTCACTAATGCTTTTCTTTGAAGTACCGACCTAACCATGTGGAGGAGGATGATCAAAAGGAGCTTCGGTCCCTACATAGTAATATCATGTAGGCATAGAGTATGTGTTACTATGTTTGAGTATACTAGGTACACGAGGTACAATGTAACAAAGAAATAAGCCAATATATTCAAAATGCATAACCATGACCAATGGATATAAATAACCTCAATATGGCATGCACGATCAATGCTTATAATAAGACATGATTGTAAATCATTCCAATTGTATAATATATCATACATATGTTGGAAGACTTTAACCGTCATGAGTAAGACAAAACGAGCTACAACTTGGAATCCCGATGATTACCCCCATCAGTAAAGAGGTGGTATACTTTCCAAGGTAAATGATACTTCACCTTACGGGAACATGACCCATTTTGTATGAAGTAATCCTCTTTACCGGAACATGACCCATTTCAAAAAGGATTTCATGATAAAGTGCACTAGATGGATCAAGTAGAATAGCAAGGGTAATAATAATAATCCTACGGTGGGAAATAGTTTGAGGAAAGGAGTATGGACCCTTGAAGATAGTCCACGCCGACATCCAATCCATCAGTGCTAAGTCTAATCCCACGAAATACTTTGAATAATCATAAGTTCAATAACTTGTAAGAAACATGAAACATGACATGAGTAGCTCTTAAACATGGTTGAACTCTAATATTGAGCCTAACTTGAACATGAGAATAGCTAATAGTCATACATGAACCCTTGCCTTAACATCAATGGCTCACAAGAGATAAAAATCTTGAAGTAGGGCTTAACTTGATACTTGTAACATCATAGATACGTTTCATGAATTCAATTCATGGTGGAAAGCCCTTAATCATCATGAAGTCACTTGATTTGTACATTATGTAATAGATCATTAGTAACTTGAGAATTCTTGTCATGTCATTTTATCCAACACATGGTGTGTTCATGATACTTGTTCAAAATCATGCAATTCGAGGGTGAAATAAGATGAGTAAACATCATGCAAATCAACCTATGAACATAGTAGTAAAACCCTCATGTAGGGTATCTTGAAATCCATCATGAAAACTCATAATAGTTCATAGTTTCATAGCTTAAAATATGCATAGTCTGAATATACAAAATCAATTAGTGGAATAAGCTTCAGATAGATATTCATGCATAATCAATCCATACTTCATAAATCTCCAACATAATTTATATTCATAATCCATACTAAGAGATACCCACAGGTAGTATAACTTAAAAACATGCAATTTTCATGAAAAGAGAAGGTTGACCTCCGTGGGTGAAAGGACTCATGGACGAACACCCACATTTTTAAACCATGAATTCCTTCAGGTGCGCTTGAAGTAGACTTAGAGCTTGAAATGCGTCCTTGAGGCCCAAAATAGTGTTGAAATCCTTAGATTTGAATGAGAGAATTGATAGGGTCTTAGAGAGGTTTGAGAGAGGGTTTTGTGAGTTATAGAGTTAAAAAAATGGCTAAGCATGGGAGATTTCACGTTCAACTGGGCATAGGGCTATGACCCCAATGCCTTTGGCCGAAATAATATAACAAAAGAAAAATAAACACTGGTCCGAGCCCCTAGCGCGACGTGGACCAAAGGCGAACACCAATTTATACTAGTGAGCACCCCTGGCGCGGATAGACACTAGATTATGAAAATTAGCAAAAATTAATTTTCGCTATGGATTTTCTAAAATATAGGTTGTGCCCATTTCTCACTCATTTTTTCCATCTCACCAAGAATATGAAGTCGAATTCTCGAAATCATGCACGAATTTTACAATATATGGATGTTACGATTATAGGGCAATCCAAAGCACATGAGATGTCACGACCCAAGTCCAGGTCCTAGACGTGACATGGAAAATGGGGAACCTGAAGGAACTCAAAATATGCCTCTTAGCATATCAATCACACATCCTTTGTCGCGGAAGCAAAACATCAACAACAAGATACATGAAGAAGGGAAATTGGACTAAGGGAAGTCTTAGATAATCATAAAATATTCAAAGTCAAGATCATAGAATCATTATGTCAATTGTTCCAACAACACCTCTAACATAGATTGGGCAGGGGCCAAGACGCTTTCTGGGCTCACCCTCATAGTATCTTGTTGTGCTTTCTGAAATTGCATACCTATACAAGGGTTCATGTTTCGATCGATATTTGCAAATGTTCAACATAAAGAGATAACAAAAGCGACAGTAGCATAGCTACTGTCCTTGGACTTGAGGACTCACCAAAGCTTATCTTCAAGATGCCAAAACTAGCCACGTGGAGGATGATTATGAGGTGCTCTAGTTCCTACATGCTAACATGATGTAGGCATAGAGTATGCATTAGTACATTTGGATATACTAAGTATGTACAATGCAATGCAACAAGATGTAAGCCAACATAGTCAAAATGCATAATCATAAGTAATGGATAAGTATAATATCAATATGGCATGCATGATCAATGACTGAAATAAAACATGCTTGTAAATCATATAACTGGTATAGAACATAATACATGTGTGGAAGACGACCATAATCATAGACCAGGCAACTATTACTCGGAATCCAAGGTACGTCACCTCTTGGAAGGTGATTGAGGTATCTACCCCTTAATATGGTAGTTTGTCCATGTCACCCAACGACGAGGTGGTCAAGGTACATACCCCTAGACGTGGTAGTACGGACATGTCACCCCCTCAACAAGGTGATTGGGCATGTCACCCCTAAACAAGGTGTGGTCAACTTGCAACATTATAAATTCTTATTGTGAATTCAATACATACATAAAATCCCTCGATCATCATAAAGTCCCTTCACTTATAAATCATGCATTAGATCATCAATAGCTCAAGAATCCTTGTCAAGACATTTTACCTAACACTTGGCAACTGTGCAATGCTAGTCCAAAATCACGCAATTCAAGAGTGAAGTAATGTGAGAAAACTTAATGAAAATTGACCCACGAACACATAGTAAAACTCTCATGTAAGATACCTTGAAACCCATCATCAAATATCATAATAGATCATAAATTCATCGCCTAAGACATGCATAGTCGCAATAGACAAACCTTCTCATAGAATAAGCTTGAAATAGGTAGACATGTTTTTCCAATCAACATTACCCCAACCTAATTTATATAATTCATAATAAGTAATATCCATAAGTAATACAACTTAGAAATATGCAATGTTTCATAAAAAGTAAGGTTAGGCACCATGGGTGAAAGGGCCCAATGGTTGAATCCCACATACCTCAAATCTGGGGATTTCCTTTATGTAGATTTGGATGAGAACTTGAAGCTTGATTGAAGTTCTTGAGATCCGAAATCAAGCTTGAGACACTTGAATTTGGAGCAAATATTTGGTTAAGTGTTGGAGAGGGTTTAAAGAGTGTCTGGAGTGATATAGAATTGAAAAATGGCTAAGTATATGTATTTTTGCATAAATGGGCATGGGGACAAGAACCCAATGCCTTAGGCTGAAACAGGAGATTTAAGGAAGCTCAAACATACCTGTTGCGGAGGTATCACGGATGCTTTCTTTTTTTGAATTTTTTGTGAAAAATGTAATTTTGCTACAGGTCCTATAAAATCGAGGTTATACATATTCCCATGTGATTTTCCCCCCTGTTGCAGAATATGAAGTTGGATTTTCGATATCACACACGGATTTTGAGATCTATGGAAATTACGATTATTGGCATTTCCAAGGCACATTTTCGGGGTGTTTGTGGGGCGTTTCAATATCTCCCCCTTGAGGACATTCGTCCATAAATATCAATGAGGCACAAATAAGAGAAGTAATCATGAATATCTTCAACCCGACATATTAATGCAACAAATGCATTTAAACATCATTTCAAAACTTCAACATGAATGTTAAAATCATCATAAGCTTGTCAACGTAATCATGGATGTATGCGAAATGACATAAGGGGTGAAACTTAAGACTTGAGATCATATAGGGGAACATAAATTAATACCTCTGACTTGAGTAGAATGGAAGAGATATGGGTAACCCTTTTTCATGTCCGCCTTGGCTTCCCATATGACACTTTCAACTCGTTAGTTTCTCCAAAGGACCTTGATGGAAGCTACATCCTTGTTTCTCAACCTCTTCTCTTGCCTATCCAAAATTACAACCAGAACCTCCTCATAAGTCAAATTATCTTCTACCACACCCACAACAGCCGAAGTCACTATATCACTAGGGCCACCCATACACTTTCTCAACATGGACACATGGAAGACCGGATGAACCATTTTCATATCAACGGACAACTCCAACTTATAGGCCATCTTACCAGTCCTCCTCAAGACCCTATAAGAACCCAAAAACCTTGGGTTCCCCTTCTTGCCGAATCAAACCACACCCTTCATAGGTGAGACTTTCAAATAAATCCAATCACAAACCCTAAATTCAAGATCTCTTCCCCTCACATCAGAATAGGAATTTTTTCTATTTTGGGCTGTTTTCAGTCTCTCCCTTATCAACCTCACCTTCTGAAAGGCTTTCATGAACAAATCCTGACCTTGCAAACCATCTCCCCCACCTTAAACCACCCTACCGATAATATACAATGCCTACCATAAAAAGCTTCAAAAGGAGTTATAAAATGCTTGAGTGGTAGCTATTGTTGTAAGCAAATTCAATGAGTGGAAGATGTTCATTCCGACTACCCTTGAACTCCAAAACACAAGCTCTAAACATATCCACAAAGGTTTGGATAGTTCTCTTGGCTTGGCCATCCGTTTGAGGGTGAAAGGTCATGCTAAGCTTTACCTTGGTATCAAGACCTCTTTTGAAAGACCCCCAAAAACTAGATGTGAATTACACACCACGATCCAAAATCGTACCCAAAGGCACCCCATGTAATCTAACCAATTCATGAATGTACAATTTGGAATAATCTTCAGCACTATAAGTAGTTTTGACCGGTAAGAAGTGAGCCAATTATGTCATTCTATCAACAACAACCCAAATAGAATCAAAATGCTTTCTAGTCTTAGGCAATCTGTCCAGAAAATCCATGTTTATTTCCTCCCACATCCAATTAGAAATCTCTATATCTTGGGCTAGACCACCCGGACTTTGATACTCGACTTTCACTTGTTGGCAGTTGTGACATCTAGTTATGAACATGGAAATGTCTCTCTTCATACCACCCACCAATACACTTCCCTCAAATATCTATACATCTTTGTAGAACTAGGTGAATGGAATAGGAAGAATTATGAGCCTCATCTAAAATCTTCTTTCTCACGTCATAAACACTAGGCACCACAATCTACCTTGGTACCTAAGGGCACCATCTCCCCCTTGGGAGAAAACCTCCACCTTACCATCTCTCAGCAATGCCTTTAGTTCTAACAAGGTGGGGTCAAGATCTTGTTTTTCCTTTACCTCCTCAATCAAAGAAGACTTAGAACCATCAACAAGCACTAACACCACCATTATAAACTTCTTCCAAATTAACCCCCAACCTAGCCAACCAGTGGACCTCTCGAGCCACCTCTTTACTATCATTATCAATATTATCTAGTCACAACCAAGCCTAAGGCCTAGACATGACCAGCGAATGGGGAACCCGAAGAAACCCCAAATAAGCCTCGTAGCATATCGTCATACATCCTTGGTCGCGGAAGTAAGAAAATAAATTTTAAAAATACAAACAAGGGAAATTGGGACTAAGGGAGAGAGACTTATATTTAAATAGCTTGAATATTATAAGTGAGTCAAAGTTCAAGCATAACACATATCTTTTCCAACAACACCTCTAACATAGAACTTAGCGAGGGCCAAGACAAGCAACCGGACTCACCCTCATAGTGAAAACATACCAAAAAGGAAAGATAGTCTTTAATACATGGCATAGGAATGAAAACAATGTCCCCAAATAGAGGACTCACCAACTAGCTTGAATGGATACCACTAGCCACGTAGCGGAGGATGATGGCCAAATGGAGCTCTGGCTCCTACATGGTAACATCATATAGGCATAGAGTATGCATTAGTACATTTGAATGTACTAAGTATGTAGGATACAATGCAACAAGAGATATGCATCATAGTTAAAATGAATAATAATAGGTAATAAGCATAATATAACAACATGGCATGTATGATCAATGCATAAATAAAACATCCTTACAATTCATTCAACTCATATACATCATAATACATAGGTATGGGAAGAGACCTCAACCGACATAAAATAAGACAAAGCGACGTATGACTTAGAATCTCGATGATTACCCCTCACTGGTGAAGAGGTAGTCTACTTGCCAAGGTAAACCATACTTCAAACTTACGAGAACATGACCCATTTTGCATGAATTAACCTTCCTTATGGTAACTTGACCCAATTTCGGAAAGGATATAAGACCCCACTTCAACTTATGGGAACACAGCCAAATTTCGTGTGAAGTGACCCTCCTTATGGGAACATCACCCAATTTCGGAAAGGATTTTAAAAGATAGTCCATTAGGTGGATACATTAGTATAGCAACAACATAACCTCATTCTATGATGGCACATAGTTTTGGTACTTGGGGACTCGCCTCTAGTCCAATCGATGCTAAATCTAATCCCAGGGAATATATAAGATAATCATAGCTTTAATAACTTGAAACAACATAAAGGACATGTCACGAGTAACTCATAACATCATTGACCTTAAATGGTGAGCCCAACTTCAATCATACATCATAAACCTTACCCTTGCATTAACATTAACAAGGGGCTCAGAGGGGAAATCTTCAAGAAAGGGCTCAAACCCAAGTTAACAATATTATCAACATTTCCATGAAATAGACACATCTTAAAATTATCATGAAGTCTTTCAACTCATAACACATGCATTGGACCTCCAATTCC
This sequence comes from Solanum medicagineum, assembly GCA_026153255.1. Lineage (NCBI taxonomy): Eukaryota > Viridiplantae > Streptophyta > Magnoliopsida > Solanales > Solanaceae > Solanum > Solanum medicagineum. The sequence goes on from JAPFFP010090165.1 coordinate 34,042, forward strand.
TTAAGAAATCATAACCGGACATTTTATCAAACCCTTGGCGGGTGTGTAGTGCTAGTGTAAAACCATGCAATTCAAGAGTGAAAACGTTGCAAGTAAATCCCATGTAAAATCATTAATCAATACTTTGTAATATCCTCAAGCGACATACATCAAGACCCTTCATCAAATCTAACATTAGATCCAAGATTTAGAGCACAAAACATGCTGAACAACAATACTTTCATGAACTCAAATCACCGTGCAGTAACTTTCTTAATATACAAAACCCACATGTAAAATCAACTTTAAATCATGTAATTTAAGTAAAAAAGAGGATAAGGCACCATGGGTGAAAAGACCCAATGGTTAAAACTCACATACCTAGGCTTTGGAGAAGCTCTTGAAGAAGACTTTAATGGAGACTTGAAGCTTGAATGAAATCCTTGATGAAATCCTTAAGATTGCTCTTGAGTTTTGGGACTTGAATCTTGAGAGAAATATTAGTCTAAGTGTTTTAGTGAGTATTAGGGAATGTTTAGGATGATATGAGGGTGCAATAAGGCTAAGTATAGGTAATTTCAAGTGTGGGAACCCTTAGTCCCAAGACTACAAATTCTTGGACCAAAATAAAAAGAAAAGGACCAAAATAACACTGCTCCGCGTCATGGAAGCGACACGGATATTCACAAACGAGTTCTACGAAAATGGGCATAAATTCTTCATCTGAACTCAGAATGAGGTGAAACTAAATGCGTTGGAAAGCTAATGAAAAGAGCTTTAATTTGGCAGGTCGTGGGCCACCCTATTCTGTGGTGGTAAAAGTTATGTCTCTTTAAATTTGACCCTCCTAAATCGCTTTTTTATGATTTTTTGATTTTGATACGGTTGCTCTAAAATTCGGGTTAGACACATCTCCCACTCAATTTGACCCCCTGAACAAGAATATGATGTCAGATTTTTGAAATAACGAACAAATTTTATATATATGGAAATTATGATTTTAGCCACTTTAGAGGCACATTTTAGGCCACTTTTTGGGGTCATTTCTATATCTCCCCCTTGCTAACATTCATCCCAAAATGTGAAAGAAACATACATGAGAAGAGTGATCATGAAGAAGTTAGTCCCAACAAGAATGCAACATTACATTTAAGACACTATTTTCAAAATATCAATATAAAGGTAAAATCATCAAAAACTTGCCAACTTAAAAATGAATGCATATGAATGACATGGGGCTGAAAATTAAGACTAGGAATCATAGAAAGGCCTTGACATGTCACCATAAGCTTGAATAGAATGAAAAAAGTACGGATATTGCTTCTCCATGAACGCACCGGATCCTCGAGAAACACATACAAACAGACGACTCTTCCAAAGGGCCATGACGAACACTACATCCTCATCAATCCACTTCTCCACTCATCCATCCAACACCTCCACTAGGACCTCCATCTAAGCCAACTCATCCTTCACATCACCCATAATCTCAAAGAGTTCTACAGCACTAGAGCCACCAACACATCTCCTCAAACAAGAAACATGAAGAACCGAACAAACCATAATCATATCCCTAGGCAAATCCCATCCATATGCAATTTTACCAACGTCTTCTACTCTAAAAGGACATCACAAATATCTCATTTGTCAACCTTGACAACACCTATTCCACTTGTTGCCATGAGCCACCATCTCCCCCTTGGGAGATAACCTCCACTCTACTATCTCTTCACCCTAAACTTCCAACCCTAATAAGATGGAATCAAGGCCTTGATTAATCTAGACCTCTCCAACCAAATAAGATTTGGAACCATCAAGAACACTACACCATCATGTTGAACTTCCTCTAGCCTAATCCCTTAATCTAGCTAAATGATGGACCCCACTTGTATCCTCCTTGCCACCACTATCCACACACACTAGACTACTTAGAGCACCAATCACAACACTAGCCCTACCGGAGAAACTAATGCACACTCATACCATAATCCTTAAAGAATTTTAACCACCTTCTTACTATCCACAATACACACCTATCATATCTAGCATACAACCTATCATCCCCCAAGACTTGCAATACTAACCCCAAATAATTCACAAGCTCTAAATATATAAATACTTCATTACTAGGGACCACTGCAAACATATCAAGGTAGGGTTTTAATACCCTATTCAAGAACCCACAATAACCACCGATGCATAAGTCAACCAAACAACTCCATCAACACTAACAATGCTCACTCCTAGTCCGAACAGACACTTAGGGATATCATCTACCCTCATTCTTACTTGTGGACAAAACCCATACCAAAGATCAATCTTAGAGAAGTGACTAACCCGTTGTAGTTGACCAAATAGATCTACCCTCCTCAACCATCATATTACAACCGTACGAGTTCTACACTCATTGGAAGCATGCTATGTAAGTAGCCCAAACTACCCTAAGACCTCCAAAACCTCAAACTAAGTATAACTGAGATCACAAGACAAGACTCTACGCAACGATAACATAGGGAAACCCTTATAGATCTTTTTTAGACACTATAGACTCACACAACAATCCAGGACACACACACGAACCTAGACCTATCAAATCACCCTACTCAAAACATCATTCACAACATTGGCCTTGATTAGGGTCAACTAAGTTATAGTAGAAGTAATAGAAGATAACCTATTCACAACCTTCGGTATTTGCCCGCTAAGCCCAAGAAGTTCGTAATATCCGATGGGTAAAAAGGTCTAGGCCAATCTCTAATCACCTTCGTCTTACTAGGGTACACTTTAATACCATCACCCGGCACCACACAACCTAGGAAGGAAACTTCTTACAGCTAAACTTCCACTTCTCCTATTTAGCATCCAACTTTCTTCCTTAAACTTTGTAGTGTTACTCTCAAATGACTCACATATACTACCAATTAGGGAAATGAACCATCATATCATCATCTAAACCACCATAAGCCTATTAAAGTACGGACTAAAGATCTTAATTATGAGACCTATAGGCATAACCAGTGTACTAGTCAAACTAAAAGACACTACCCCAATTTCAAAATATCGAAAAGGGACATTCAAGGCCACATCTACCACTACCAACAATTCCATAAACAAAACAACTTAGGTTCAACACCTCCAATTCTCACAAAATGATAAATGTAACCCCTTAGAGATCAAATGTTCCTTAAGACATAAAATGGACCCACCCCTCTTGCTATCACTTGACCACCACATCAAGACTCTTTCACTCAAGAACAACTTCATTAAGGAGTCAGATTCTAAATCTACAAGTCCTATCGCCAAAGGAGACATAATATGAATACAACTATCCCATTCCAAGTATCACATCAAATCGAACAAGCCACAAGGCAAGACCTAATGCAATATGAACATGGAACAATATATATGGACTTTCTAGCAATAATATACCCAACCAAGAGGTAAACGGCAAAAGTTCACGTCACAACTCGAGAAACGCAAGAAGCCCACTAGCAACCAAAAGAAATAATGATAGAAATAGTGAAACTAAGATCCATCAACATCAAAACCATCAACTTACCTTCCTTTGCCTTCCTCTTCAAAGTGGCATAGTCAACTAGAAGAGCAAAGAGCATTCGATAGAGGGGAAAGCCCTATCTCACTTCTAAAGCAAGACATAGACCATAAAGAAGGGAAACATTTTCTAGAATGTCTCATAGCCTCATACTCTTAGTTATAGTGCACAACACAACCATGAATAAGACTCTAATCGACGCGGTGTGTTGGACTCCGAGGATCTATCAACTTAGTGCTCTAATACAATCTTTGTCACAGCCCAAGCCTAGGGCTTAGACGTGACCTGTGAATGGGGAACCCAAAGGAACCCTAAACAAGCCTCGTAGCATATCATCAAAGATCCTTAGTCGCAGAAGTAAGATAAATCAACATAAGAAACATAAACAAGGGAAATTGGGACTAAGAGAGAGAGAGACTTATATTTAAATTTATTGAATATCATAAGTGAGTCAAAGCTCAAGCATAATACATATCTTGTCCAACAACACCTCTATTAGAAGTTAGAGGTGGCCAATACAACCAACCAGGCCATCCTCATAGTCAAAGCATACCAAAAAAGAAAGATAGTCTTTAATACATAGCATAGGAATGAAACTGATGTCCCCAGAATGGAGGACTCACCAACTAGCTTGAATGGATACCACTAGCCATGTGGAAGGGGATGATAGCCAAATGGAGCTCCGGTTCCTATATGGTAACATCATGCAGACATAAAGTATGCGTTAGTACGTTTGAATGTATTATATAGGATGCAATACGACAAAACATGGGCATCATAGTCAAAGTGAATAATAATAGGCAATATACATAGTATAACAACATGACATGTATGATCAATGCACAAGAAAAACATTCTTACAATTCATTCAACTCAAATAGATCAAAACACATAGATGTGGGAAGAGACTTCAACCGACATAGAATAAGATCAAGCAAGCTACGACTTGGAATCTCGATGATTACCCCTCAACAGTAAAGAGGTGCTCTACTTGCCAAGGTAAACCATACTTAAAATTTACGGGAAGATGACCCATTTCTAAGGAAGTAACCTTTCTTATGGGGAACCAAACCCAATTTCAGAAAGGATTTAAGACCACACATCTACTTACGGGAACAGAACCCAATTTCAAGTGAAGCGACCAATTTAGGAAAGGATTTTAAGAGATAGTTCACTAGATGGATCCACTAGTATAGCAACGGCATAACATCATCCTATGGTGTCACATAGTTTTGGGACTTGGGGACTCACCTCTAGTCCACTAATCCCACGAATTATATAAGATAATCATAGCTTTAATAACTTGTAAAAACATAGAGGACATGGCACGAGTTGCTCATAACATCATTGACCGCAAATGGTGAGCCCAACTTCAATCATAAGAATAGATTATCATCAACCTTCCCCTTATATTAACATCAACACTTTGGGGCTCAAAGAGGTGAAATCTTTAAGAAGAGTCTCAAACCCTACTTTACAACATCATCAACATTTCCATGAATTAGACACATCTTAAAATCATCATGAATTCTTTCAACTCATAAGACATGCATTTGACCTCCAATTCCTCATGAAATAATAACCGGATATTTTATCAAACACTTGGTGGGTGTGTAGTGCTAGTGTAAAATCATGCAATTCAAGAGTGAAAACGTGAAAGTAAATCCCATGTAAAACCATTAATCAACACTTTGTAACACATTCAAGGAACATACATCAAGACCCTTCATAAAATCTAGCATTAGATCCAAGATATAATGCATACAGCTCAGGTTGCTGGTTGTACTTGACGAAATTCGATCAAAAATGAAAACTTAGAGCTCAAAACATGCTAAACAACCATGCTTTCATGAACTCAAATCATTGTGCAGTAAATTTCTTAATTTATAAAATCCACATGTAAAATAAACTTTAAATCATGCAATTTAAGTAAAAAAGTGGATTAGGCACCATGGCTGAAAGGACCCAATGGTTGAAACCCACATACCTTAGCTTTAGAGAATCTCTTGAAGAAGACTTTAATGGAGACTTAAAGCTTGATTGAAATCCTTGATGAAATCCTTATGATTGATCTTGAGTTTTGTGACTTGAATCTTGAGGGAAATATTAGTCTAGGTGTTTTAGTGAGTATTTGGGGAATGTTTATGATGATATGAGGGTGAAATAAGGTTCAGTATAGGTATTTTCAAGTATGGGAACCCTTAGTCCCAAGACTATAAAGTCTTGGACTGAAATAAAAAAAAGGACCAAAATAACACTGCTCCACGTCGTGGAAGCGACATGGATTACTCACTGGAATTTGCATTTTTGCACAAACGAGTTCTATAAAAATAGGCATAAATGCTTCATCTGAAGTCAGAATGAGGTGAAACCAATTGCATTGGAAAGCTAATGCAAAGAGCTTTAATTTGGTCGGTAGGGCCACCCAGTTCTTTGTGTGCTAAGAGATATGCCCCTTTAAAGTTGACACTCCTAAATCACATTTTTGCGATTTTCGAATTTTGATACTGTTGCACTAAAATTTGGGTTAGACCCATTTCCCACTCTATTTGGCCCCCCTAAATAGGAATATGAACTCGAATTTAAAAAAAATGAACGTATTTTTAGACATATGGAAATTACGATTCTGAGCACTTTCTAGGAACATTTTCGGCCACTTTTCAGGGTCGTTTCAAGGCTACCCGTAGACACCCTACTTAAAGCATCGACCATAATATTAGCTTTGTCGGGTAGATAATGCACACTCAATCATAATCTTTAAGAAGCTCTAACAACCTTCTTTGTCTCAAGTTAAGACCGTTTTGGGTGAACACGTATTGGAGACTCTTATGATTGGTAAACACATTAACATCAACCCCATACAAGTAATGACCCTACATTTTCAAAAAAATACCATGATCGCCAATTCAATATCATGGGTGAGATAGCTTTCTCATGAACCTTAAGCTTATCCTTTAAAGTTTGGAAACTCTTCTCACACTCATCAGTCCACACAAATTTTGCCTTCTTTTGGGTCAACTTAGTCATGGAAGAAGCAATAGAAGAGAAACCATTCACAAACCTCCTGTAATAGCCCGCCAAACCCAAGAAACTTGTAATATCAGAAGGACTCAAAGGTCTAGACCAATTTCTAATCACTTCTGTCTTCTTAGGATCTACCTTAATACCATTACCCGATACCACATGTCCTAACAATGCAATCTCTTTCAACCAAAACTTGTATTTTTAATATTTAGCATATAACTTCTCCTCCCTCAAGAATTGCAGTACCACCCTCAAAAGATTCACACACATCTCCTCACTATGGAATAAATCAAGATATAATTGATAAAGACCACTACAAACAAGTCAAGGTAGGCTTTAAAGACCCTATTTATAAGATCCATGAATATAGTCGTTGCATTAGTCAATCAAAAGAACATAACAACAAATTCAAAGTGCCCATACCTAGTCCGAAAAGCCGTCTTCGGAATGTCACACTCCCTCGCTTTCACTTGGTGATACCCGAACCGAAGATCAATCTTAGAAAAGTTACTAGCTCCTTGAAGTTGATCAAAAAGGTCATCAATCACTGGTAGAAGGTACTTGTTCTTTATGGTGACCCTATTAAGTTGCCAGTAATCAATGCACATTTCTAAGAGAACCATCCTTTTCTTCACAAACAACACTGGTGCACACCAAGGTGACTTCCTAGGCCTTATGAATCCCTTCTCCAACAAATCCCTCAATTGCTCATTCAACTCTTTCAACTCCGCGGAGGCCATACTGTAAGGGGGAATAGAAATGGGTTGAGTATTGGGAAGAAGGTCTCTACCAACGTCTATTTCCCTTTCGAGAGGAACACCAGGTAGCCCATCGAGAAAGACATCAAGCAACTCATTAACCACTAGAATCGACTCTATAGGAAGAACCTTGGACGTAACATCCCTAACCATCACAAGATGACAGAGACAACCCTTAGAAATCAACTTTTAGGCCTTATGACAAGAAATGAATCTACCCTTGACCACTATATCACAACTTTCCCACTCAAGGACGGGCTTATTAGGGAATTAGAATTAGACCCTATGGTTGCTACAATCAATAGAAGCATAATATGTCTGCAATCAATCCATCCCAGGAATGACATCAAAATCCACCATATCTAACTCAACAAAATCAAAAGGCAAGTTTTTATGCAATATGAATATGATACAATTCCTATAGGCTCTTCTAGCAACAATAGACTCACCATTGGGAGTAGACACTTCATAGGGTTCACATAATAATTTGGGGCTAACATGAAGCTTTTTGGCAACAAAAGGAGTAATAAAAGAAAAAGTGCCACCCGGGTCTATCAAAGCATACACATCAAAATCAAAAACCTTTAACATACTTGTGACGACATCGGGCACCTTATCTACCCCTTGTGTCTCTTGAAGAACATAGAACCTATTTTGCCATGGAGCACCCCCTTGTTGGCCTCCTCTTCCCTTTGAACCCGCATTTGCACCTTGGCCTTTGGACGACTATCTCTACTTTTGTTTTGTACACATGACGATCAATCACCTTATGACCCACTTCATCAAAACCAAAGAAAGCATTAGAATTCTTTAAACATAGACCACTATGATTTCTTTCACACCTTGGGCACCTAGGATTTGGCATGCCACCGCTACCACCTTGGAATCTTTGATTATCAGAAGCAAACCTACTATTAGGAGCATTGGAAGACCCTTGACCTTGGAACTTGAGGCTTTGAGGAAACTAGCCACCCCTTAGGATTCTAGAATCCACCTTCAAAATGGGCCCTCACCACTTCCTCTCTTTCTCAACTATTCCCCCTCTAGTTTTTCGGCAGAAGTGATGAGGTAGAACAAATCTATATCACCTATGATCATGGTGGTATGACACTCTTTATTTACCGATTCAGATACACCCGAAACAAATATGTTCATCCCAGATCTCAACTCGGCAACCAATTGAGGGGCAGACTTGGAGAGTTAATTGACCTTGAGGGCATACTCCCTCACACTGATAGACCCTTGCTTTAGATTTAGAAATTCCAATATTTTTGCCTCCCTTAGCTCAATGGAAAAGAACCGGCTCAGAAATGCCGCCTTGAACTCTTCCTAAAGGATATCATCACCATTCCCCTTCTCCATATTCCATTAAGTAAAGCATATTTGAGCCACCCATTTGAGTTGGTGGGCCGCCAACTCCGCTTTCTCCTCCAAATTAACCCCCATAATGTACAACACCTTATATACCTTATCAATGAATTCTTATGGATCCTCATCCACCTTAGACCCCTGGAACTCCGGTAGGTTCATTCTAGTAAAATCACTCACCCTTGAGGCCAGAGTAGGGGCATGAGAAGCTTGAGCTCCTTGGTTAATTTGGTTTGTCATAGAATGAGCCAACATGGTAATACCATCCCGGAACTCTTCATGGGCCACTCCCCCATCTTGAGGTTCTTAAGGACTGGGAGGGGCTGGTTGATCCTCAGGAGTAGGGGCTCTTCTTCCTCATGGAGTTGTCATGATCTGGAATAGTAAAGAACATTCGTTAGAGGAAAAGATTTACCTTACTCCTAAAACACGACATAGATCTTTAAGAAGGGAAACATTTCTTAAAATACCTCATAGCCTCTTACTCATAGTTGTGCTGCACTTCACAACCATAAACAAGACTCTAATTGATGCGGTGTGTTAGATTCGGAGGACCATTAACAACCTAGTACTCTGATACTAGGTTTGTCATGACCTAAGCCTAGGCCTAGATGTGACACGATGAATGGGGAATCTGAAGGAACCCCAAACAAGCGTCTTAGCATATCAATAAAACAATCTTAGTCGCATGAGAAAAACATCAACAACAAGAGACATAAAGAAGGGAAATGGGACTAAGGTTAGTTTTGGATAGTTATAAAACATTCAAGAGTCAAGATTATAGCATAATTACATAAATTCTTCCAACAACACCTCAAACATAAATTGGGCGGGGGCCAAGACAATTTCCACACTCACCCTTATAGTATCAAATGTTCAACATAAAGTGATAACAAAAGCAAGAGTAGCATAGTTATTGTCCCCGAACTTGAGCAATCACCAAAGCTTATCTTGAAGATGCCAAAACTATCCACCTAGAGGATGATCGTGGGGTTCTCCAGCTCCTACATAGTAAGATCATGTAGGCATAGAGTATGCATTAGTATATTTGAATATACTATCTATGTATGATGCAATGCAACAAGATATAAGCCAACATAGTCAAAATGAATAATCATAAGCAATGGATAAGTAAGATATCAATATGACATGCATAATCAATGCTTGAACTAAAACGTGCTTGTAAATTATGTAACTTCTATGGAACATAATACATGTGTGGGAGAAGACCATAATCATAGACCGAGAAACTATTACTTGGAATCCAAGGTATGTCACCCCCTTGGAAGGTGATTGAGGTACCTACGCCTCAACGTGATACTACAGGCATGTCACCCCCTGACAAGGTGGTCAAGGTACATACCCCTCGATGTGATAGTATGGCCATGTGACCCCCCTTACAAGGTGGTCAAGGTACATACCCCTCGATGTCGTAGTACGGGCTTTTCATCCCCGACGAGGTGGTCAAGGTACATATACCTCGATCTGGTAGTACAGGCATGTCATCCCCCGACGAGGTGGTAAAGGTACAAACCCCTCGAAGTGCTGGTACGAGCATGTCACCCCCTGATGAGGTGATCAAGGCATGTCACCCCATTAACAAGGTAATTGGGCATATCACCCCCCAACAAGGTGCGGTTAACTTGCAACACTATAGATACTTTTCATGAATTCAATACATACATACAATCCCTTAATCATCATAAATTCCCTTGAATCATAAAACATACATTAGATCGTCAATAGCCCAAGAATTCTTATCAAGACATTTTATCAAAAACTTGGCTGGTGCTCAGTGCTAGGTTAATATCATTAAATTCAAGAGTGAAGTAATGTGAGAAAACGTAATGTAAAT
>JAPFFP010090166.1:0-21049 GCA_026153255.1 Solanum medicagineum
AGGGTTTTGAGAGGGTCTTGAGTGATATAGAGTTGAAAAATGGCTAAGTATAGGTGTTTTTACGCATAAATGGGCATAGGACTATGACTCCAATGCCCCTGGGCCAAAATAGAAAAATAAGGAAAATTTTACACTGGTCTGCGTCTGGTCCACGATGCTGACCCGATGAGGAGGCCAATTAACACTTATCCGTACCTCTAGCGCGTCACGGCTAAAATACGAATGGCTACTGGAATTTGAATTTTTACAAAAGTTATTTTTCGCTACAGGTCCTCTAAAATCGGGGTTATATCAATTTCCCACTCAATTCTACTCCCTGATCAAGAATATACAGTCAAATTTTTTATATCACACATGGATTTTGAGATATATGAAAATTACGATTATGGGCATTTTCAAAGTACATTTTTGGGGCGTTTCAGAAATAATCCTTTACAAATTGTTTGGAGGTTGTTGCAAATTGTTCTACTATTTTAAGACAATTATTATTTTTGGTAACTTCTTTTCATTACCAGATAATCAATATTTACAACTTTGAAACTCAGGGTTTGGGCAATCCCAACCTCAGATCTCTATTGATTCTTTCTACTAATAGGCTTAACCAATACTATGTATAATAATTGGACTATTTTAAAAAGTTAGCCAGTTTGGGATACAAAGTGCTTCGACAGTGAATTTCCTAGATACATTGCCTAGTGATTACCTCTGTGTTACACCTAGACTTCTTGAATATGATGTTGTTCCTCTCTTGCTATACCAAATAGATTCCAGCTGCTATTATCATCCTGTAGAACCCCGTTGCAGCTTATTTCCCTGACACATTTGATATTGCCCACTCTACTTCTTCACGCCACCCGTTGTCCCCTCTATTGATATTTATCCATCTAAGTAGCTTATGCCATATTTTGCCCGACTCTGTACACTCAAAGAAGAGGTGATTAATCGCCAATTTCCCAACCTATTCTTCGTGTATAGTTTACCATGGATTGCTAAGTACATAATAAATATCCACTTAGGCTTCCCTTGATTATTGCACACTAATCTTCTCCAAGGTACTTTCTTATATTCTCCCCTTTATGTGTTGTATGTTTTTTTTATGCTATACTGCTTAGCTTCCAATGTTTTTTCTTTACTCAGTCCAGCTTCATCAAGCTATTTCTCTCATTGCAGTATCTTCCTTACAACCCATGATGCTTGATTTGCTTGAGTTTCCCTTGGTTTGTTTTGCTTTATGTAATAAGTATGCACCCACATTACCCACAATTTATCTTTTTTGTTTGCCAGATTCCACAACATCTTAATTATTGCGGCATTGTTCCAAATCTACACATCCACAATATTCATCCCTCCAGCTAACTTAGGCTGACACAAAGTATTCCATGCTAGTAAAGTTTTGCCTCTGTTTTGTACTTCACCATTCCATAAGAATCTCTTACATAAGGTTTCCACCTGTTGTAAGATTTCCTTAAGCATGATAAATATCTGAGACCAGAAATTTTGGACAGCCAATAGAACACTTTGAATTAGCTACATCCTTCCTGCATATGATAGGAACTTAACACTCAAATTTTGAATGTTTTGCATCATTCTATCTATCAAAGGTTGGTATTGACTGGATGTAAGCTTCTTTATGCTCAAAGGGTCTCCCAAATACTTGAATCGCAGTAAACCCTTCATGAAGCTTGTGTACCTTAGCATTTCTTCTTATTGTGAATCTACTACCCCTCCAAAGTATATGTTGCTTTTGCTTTGGTTTCCTATTAATCCTGAGACTTTTGAGAACTCTTGGAAAGTATCAAACACCATTTTGACTGATTGTATTGCTCCCTTACTGAACAACAATAGGTCATCTGCAAAGCGAAGTTAGACTATATTCAATTTCTTACATCTGGATGGAATCTGAAACCTTCTCTATCCTTGAGTTTCTTTAGTAGCCTGGTTAGGTACTCCATTACTAGAGTGAAGAGATAAGGGGATATTGGGTCCCCTTATCTCTCCCCTCTCTTTACCTTGAACTGTGGACTTGGAACACCATTTATTGTGATTGAGTAGGGTACAGTTCTCACACATGTCATGATATATTTGACAAACATCTCAGGTATCTGCAGCCCACTTACACATCTTCTAGGAATTTCCATCCAACAGAATCACATGCCTTTTGCATATCTATTTTCATCATGCATCTCGATGAATTTTATAACAACGTATGTTTTAAGTGTATTTGTTAAATATAATCATGTCATTAATACATTATTATGTATGAACAAGTAGTCTCATTTTACGTGAAAATTTATAAGTAAAAATATACTAGAATAAAATGAGGCATGAAAGAATTTAGACATTAGGAAGCAAAAGGGAAAGTGAGCAAAGGACTTCTATGGGCAATACTGATTGCATTAGTATACCACAGCTGGTCAGCTAGAAATGATTCAATATGGAACTAAAAAGTACCAAGGACACATGTGATACTTTAGCAAATACAAATGGATAGTAAGGTCAAGAACTATTACATACATTCTACAGAGAAAAGTGTCACAATCTAGACCTAAGGCCTAAATGTGACATGGTGAATAGGAACCTGAGAGTCCCTAAGCAAGCCTCAAGATACTAACACTCGCAAGTTTGGTTCGGAAGTGATTCAACAATCAACACATAGTTCTAAGGAATATGAAAGTAGGACTCACGCTATGGGGACAACATAGGGAAGAGATTGACAAGAGTTCACATAGCACACAGCATATGAAGTCTAAGGGGGGGGGTACATATGACTCACACTATGGTTGCAATTCAGGACTTAGGATCTTCCATCAAACATATAATAAACTCACATAGAAATAGTCAAAGCAAGCCAATACATAACATAGACTTAGCCATATCAGATAACATATAACGTAAAGAGGTTTACAAGGTGTCCAACAGTGCCTCTACAAAGATGGGTCAAGGGACAAGACATACCCCGGGCTTACCCTCAAATATATAAGGAGAAGTAAGGAACATGGGTAGATAGATGATGGTTCGTCCTTGGAAGATAGGACTCACCACTACAAGTAAACTTGAAATCCAAACGAGACATCGAAAAGTGGTTGATCATAGTCCTCGGTTCCTACATGGTGAAATCTTGTAGGCGAGAGTATGTATTAGTACGTTTGAATGTACTAAGTATCTGAGATGCAGTGCATGAACATACCAAAACCTGCATACAAAAGTTAGATGACAAGGGCACATAATATAGAAGGAATTGAATATCAATGAGTGTAGTATAACAAGATGCTATGAAAGTCATGATGCATGAAATGCAAATGATGCTCATATATATAGTGGGGATGTTCCCTTGACCGACATGAGTAAGACCAAGCAAGCTATTACTTGGAATCCTGATGAAACCCCCTCATCGGTAAACAGGTGGTCTACTTGCCAAAGGTAAACCATACTTCACCTTATGGGACAACTCCCATTTCACATGAAGTAACCTTCCTTATGGGACAACTCCCGTTTCAAATATGATTCTCATATCAAAGCATATCATATCATATCATTTCTTCTCCTTATGGGACAACTCCGATTTCAGAGTTATCTTTCCTTAGGGAATAGCTCACATTTCAGAAAGGAAACCTATACTAGGCACATAGTTCAAGGAAAGAGAGCAAACCCTCCGTCCATCGGTGCTAAGTCGTCATCCCACAAGAATACATATACATATATATAGTTATACATGTTTTCAAAAGGAAACATTCATTTCAAGATCATTTCAATGCATACTTAATCGTCAAAGTCCAATACCATTCATAGAAATTTAGACTTAGGCTCAAATGCCAAAATCATAGTTTATAGTAATAATACTCATGCATAGAAATAGCTCATTCATATATAAAATGGTGCAAGCACCCAAAATTCTCAAAGAGTCATATTCAATGGACATATATGTAATCACATTCTGTTCAGAACCAATATCATATCAAAACCATATCATAAAATATAATTGGATTTAATCCATAACATAATAATCTCAAAATAGTCTAATATCATGAATGTAAATGCTATGAATGATATGAAGAAGGTATGGGTAATTAGAATTAAATTTAAAATCAACAATATAAGATGAAGTTGAAGTAAATACACCATTAAATTCATATTTAAATCCAATATAAAATCAACCATGCATTAATAAGTCTTAAAGAGGGACATACATAAACATAGTTTGAACAACCAAAGTAAACCATCGTTTTATGATTCAAATCAACTTAAGATTTGTAGATAAACATAACCCATATACTATTTGAATTTAAGAAATCAAAATATTCAAAACCCCGATTTAAAGTGAGCTGGGTATTCATGAAAATGCTTGAAAATAGTTTAGGTCTCCTTGATTGGAAGATAATCAAGGATCACACCCACATACCTTCACTAAGATGAAGAAACCCCAAAGAATTTTGAAGAAGAGTTGAGTTCCTTAGCTCCCAAGTTGAATCTTCAAGAGTTCTTTTGAAAGTTGTTTTGAGAGGGTTCAAAATTATGAGAGATGAGTTTGAATGTTTGAAATAGGTTTTAGGTATTTAGATGACCTTAACATAGCATAGGAATTTTCAAAACATTAATAAAAATAATTGGAATTACATAAATGCCATTAATAAATCGGAGGAAAAATTTACTAAAAGTCATTTGACTTGAGGGTACACGGGTCATGCGGCACTCCACGGTCAATGAGGAGTTCCCATAAAACAACACTTGGAAAATTTTCTGGAAATTTCGACCTTGAACCAAAAAACTTAGAATTATTTCGCATGAACCACCAAACAGGCACCCTTCACGAGCCGTGTGAAGCCATACGATCTATGTGGTGCTCCTATCTCCTCAACCTTAGGAATATTTCATGAAAAGTTACAAAATGGTGATTCCATACTTGGAATATTTTGTGCTCCAAAGACTTCACGGAAGGCCAAATGGCCTGTCTCACAACACACGACCCGTGTGACTGGTCGTGTGGCCTCCCTTAACCCCAATGATAGGGTTTTCAAGCCTAGGCACCCCACAACTCCTACAAACAACCCATGAAGTGTCACATGGCTCCTGCGGGATGCCAGTGAGGTATGACTTAGCTTGCAACACTACCCCAGGGCCAACATGCAAGATATGAGGCCAAGTACGGTCTTACTCACAGCTCGTGTGACCCCACACTAGCCGTGTGGTCTATCTTGAGATACACTTGGTCCAAATCTTTTCTCGAAATGAGATTTCTAAGGTCCAATGATATCGAACGTTATCCGGGTCATTACATCACTTCCCTCTTGGGAACATTCGTCCTCGAACATGCAAGAATAAGGCTTGAAAGGCTTGAGTTAGAACATGAAACTTGCAAACACAAGATACCATGAATAGTCCATCATTTGCAAATCACAAAGCCATTAAATCCTATGCCAAAATGAAATAAAATCATTCAAAACATCATAAAACTTATTTTAATACACATGTAAGCATGTCATACTATGAGACTCAAGAAGGAAAGAATTGGGACCAACTAGAAGAGAAAGAACCTAATACCTTAGGCTTGAGTAGATTGGAAAAGCTGGGGATATCGCCTCATCATTTCCAACTCCGCCTCCCATGTAGCACTCTCCACATATTGGTTCCTCCAAAGCACTTTTACCAAAGCCACATCCTTATTACGAAGCTATTTTACTTGTCTATCCAAAATTTCCACCGGTACCTCCTCATAAGACAAGTTCTCCTCAACCTCAATGCCCTCCAAAGGCACAAAAGTGTTAACATCACCAACCATCTTTCTCAACATGAACACATGGAAGACCGGGTGAATAGAACTCAAATCCAGGGGTAACTCCACCTTATATGACACATTCCCCATCCACTAAATAACCTCATAAGGGCCTATATACTGGGGACTTAGTTTCCCCTTCTTCCCAAAACGCATCACTCCCTTCATAGGTGAGACTTTCACAAACACCCAATCTCTAACACGGAATTCAAGATGCCTTTTTGTAGTATCCAAATAGGACTTTTGGCGACTTTGTGTCATCTTCAACCTCTCTCTTATCAACTTCACTTTCTCCACAGCCGCCATTACCAAGTCCGGGCAAATCAAAGCCACCTCCCCCAACTCAAACCACCCCACCGGAGACCTACACCTCTTACCATACAAGGCCTCAAATGGGACCATACCAATGCTAGCATGGAAGCTATTACTATAAGCAAACTTGATGAGTGGGAGATGATCCTCCCAATTACGCTTGAATTCGAACACACAAGCTCTCAACATAATCTCCAAGGTTTGAATTGTTCTCTCAACTAGCCCATCGGTTTGGGGATGAAAGGTGGTGCTCAACTTGACCTTGGTACCATGTCTTTTTTTAAATGACCTGTAAAAGTGAAAAGTAAACTAGGTACCCCCACCGATATGATAGACCTAGGCACACTATGCAACCTTACCAACTCTAGGATGCACAAACTTGCATAGTTTTCGACACTAAAAGTAGTCTTAACCAGTAAGAAATGAGCCGATTTAGTCATCCGATCGATGATAACCCAAATAGAGTCAAATTCTTTCGAGGCAAACCAACTACAAAGTCCATATTCATGCCTTCCCACTTCCAAATAGGAATCTCAATGTCTTGAGCCAACCCTCGGGCCATTGATGTTCCACCTTCACTTATAGATAATTTTGGCATTCGAATACGAACTTGGCTATGTCATTTTTCATACTATGCCACTAATACACCTTCTTCAAATCCCAATATATATTGATAGACCCCAGGTAAATAGAATAATGATTCGCTCATGATTACCTCCTTAAGGCCATCCACATCCGGAACACATAACCGGTCTTGATACTGAAGTACACCATCTCCGCCTTGGGAGAAAACCTCAATATTTTTTTCGGCAAACAATTTCTTCAATTACACCAAGGATGGATCTAGATCTTGCTTAGCCTTCACATTAAAAACCACCAAGGATTTAGCCCGGTTAGAACATATATACCACTATCACTGGAATCGGCCACTTTAACACCCAATCTAGCCAATAGTAAATATCCCTTGTGAACTCCTTCTTCCCTTCCTCAACATGAGACACACTTGCCATGAATAGCCTACTAAGAGCATCGGCTACCACATTTGCCTTGGCGGGTGACATAGAACACTCATATTGCAGTCCTTCAGGAACTCCAACCATCTCCTTTGTCTCAAGTTAAGGTCCCTCTGAGTGAATACATATTGTATGCTCTTATGATCGGTGAAAATGTTAACATGTATACCATACAAATAATGCCTCCAAATTTTCAAAGCAAAGACCACCACCGCCAACTCAAGGTCATCAGTTGGGTAATTATGCTCATGTACCTTCAATTGCCTTGATGCATAAGTTATCACTATACCATGTTGCATAAGTATGCAACCCAACCCGATTCAAGAGGCATCACAATATACCACGAACCCATCCAAAACATTTGGTGGAGTCAAAAGCGGAGCCGATGTAAGTCGATGCTTCAAAGTTTGGAAACTCTTTACACACTCATCTGACCACACAAACTTAGCCTTCTTTTGCGTCAACTTAGTCAATGGAGATGAAATAGTCGAGAAACCCTCAATGAACCTCCTATAATAGCCCATTAACCCAAGGAAGCTTCTAATGTTTAAAGGACTCAACGGTCTAGGCCAATTCTTTACCGCCTCGATCTTCATCGAATCCTCCTTAATACCATCACCGGGTACCATATGACCCAGAAAAGCAACTTCACCAAACCTAAACTCACACTTGCTAAACTTGGCATACAACTTCTTCTCTCTCGAAGTTTGCAAAACCGACCACAAATGATCCATATGCTCTCGTTCACTTTTGGAATAGATAAGAATATCATCAATGAAGCCAACCACAAAACTATCAAGGAATATCTTAAACACCCAATTCATAAGATCCATGAACACGTCTAGAGCATTAGTTAGGGCAAACGACATTACCATAAACTCAAAGTGCCCATAACTCATTCGGAAGGCCGTCTTGGGAATGTCACATCCCTTAATCTTTAACTTATGATACCTGAAATGGAGGTCAATCTTCGGAAAGTGAGTATCCCCTTGAAGTTGGTCGAACAAGTTATCAATCCTAGGCAACAGGTACTTATTTTTAATGGTCGTCTTATTCAATTGAATATAATCGACACACATCTGAAGAGATCCATCTTTCTTCCTTACAAATAACACTAGAGAACCCCATGAAGATATACTTGGCCAAATGAAGCCTTTCTCTAACAAATCTTTCAACTGATTCTTCAATTCTTTCAACTCAGCCGGTGTCATACGATAGGGAGGAATAGAGATAGGTTAAGTATCCAGAAGAAGATGCCAAAGTCTACTTCCCTTATGGGAGGATACCGGGCAAGTCTTCGGGAAACACATCCAAAAACTTATTCACCACCTAAACGAACTCAAGAGTAGGCAATTCGGACTCAACATCTTTAACCCTCACAATGTGGTATATACATCCCTTGAGATCATCTTTCGAGCTTTGTGGTAGGAAATAAATCGACCCTTAATACTACCCTTCCATTCAAGAATGGGCTCACCGAGAGGTTGAAACTTGACCTTCCGGGTTCTACAATCTATAGAGGCATATGATAGATGCAACCAATCCATCCCAAGAATTATATCAAAGTCATATATTTCAAGTTCCACAAGGTCACATGAAAATACTTTATGCAACACAGAAACAAGACAACCACGATAGACCCTATGTGGAACAATTGATTCACCACTAGAGTATAAATCGAGCTAGGCTCCCTCAAAATTTTCGGACTCATACCAAACTTAACAGCCAATATAGGAGTCATAAAAGACATGTTTGATCCTGGATTAAGCAAAGTATAAACATCAAAAACAAAGACTTTTAATGTACCAGTCACAACATTCGAAGCCTCCTCAACTTCCTGACGTGCATGAATAGCATAGAACCTATTGTTCCTCAAAGTAACACCTTGAGAAACTCTTGGCTGACCTTCCCCATCTTGCGCCACTTAATCTTGACCTTTCTGAAGGTTATTGGGACAATCGGCAATCTTGTGATTCTTATCACCACACCCAAAGCAAGCACCTAATTCTCTCCAACAAGGGACTGTGTGGGGCTTCCTACACTTGGTACACACAGGGTACCCCTGACCACCACCAATCGGTGCCCTAGGAGGAGGCACCATAGCATTACAAACCTGAGCACCTAAACCTTAGCCTTGTTGGAAACGGCTGAAACCACCGCCCCGAGAGTTGGAGAACCCACCATTAAAACGGGCTCTCTTAGGATCACGGATCCTCCTCCCTTTAAGTTTCATCCCTTCGATCTGTTCAGCATAAACCATAAGTCTAGAGATATCCATGTCCTGATTAAGCATGGTCGTACAACATTCTTGTACAAGCAAGTCAGAAACACTAAAGATGAACTTGTGCATTCTTGCATGAGGATCAGCCACAAATGTCGGGGCATACTTGGAGAGCTTAGTGAACTTGAGGACATAATCTCTCACACTTATATTACCCTGGCTGATGTTGATAAACTCAGTCATCTTGGCTTCAAAACCATACCATAAAACATAATTGGGTTTAAGCCATAACATAATTTCTCGAAATAGTCCAATATCATGAATGTAAATGCTATGAATGATATGAGGAAGGCATGGGTGATTAGGATTAAACCTAAAATCAACAATATAAGGTGAAATTGAAGTAAATACACCATTATATTCATATTTAAATCCAATATAAAATCAACAATGCATAAACAAGTCTTAAAGAGGGACATACATATACATAGTTTGATAAACAAAAGTAAACCATCGTTTTATGATTCAAATCAACTTAAGATTTGTAGATAAACATAACCCATATACTATTTGAATTTAAAGAATCAAAATATTCAAAACCACGATTTAAAGTGAGGTAGACATTCATGAAAATGCTTGAAAATAGTTTGGATCTCCTTGATTGGAAGGTAATCAAGGATCAAACTCACATACCTTCACTGAGATGAAGAAACCTCAAAGAATTTTGAAGAAGAGTTGAGTTCCTTAGCTCCTTAGTTGAATCTTCAAGAGTTCTTTTAAAAAATAATTTGAGAGGGTTCAAAATTATGAGAGATGATTTTGAATGTTTGAAATACGCTTTAGGTCTTTCGATGACCTTAGCATAGGATAGGAATTTCCAAATGACTAATAAAAATAATCGGAAATACGTAAATGTCATTAATGAATTGGAGGAAAAATTTACTGAAAGTCGTTTGACTTGAGGGTAAACGAGTCGTGTGGCACTCCACTGTCCATTTGGAGTGCCCGTGAAACAACATTTAGAAACTTTTTCTGGAAATTCCGATCTTGAACCAACACTTAGAATTATTTCACACGAACCACCAAATCGGCACCCTTCACAAGCCGTGTGAAGACACACGGTCCATGTGGTGCTCCTATCTCCCCAACCTTAGGAATATTTCATGAAAAAGTTGGTGATTCCATACTTGGAATATGTTGCGCTTCTGAGACTTCACGGAAGGCCAAATGGCCCGTCTCACAACACACGACCCGTGTGACTGGTCGTGTGGCCTCCCTTAGCCCCAATGATGGGGTTTTCAAGCCTAGGCCACCCCACGACTCCTCCACGCGACCCATGAAGTGTCACATGGCTCATGTGGGATGCCAGTGAGGTATGACTTAGCTTGCAACACCACCCCAAGGCCAACATGCAAGATTTGAGGCCAAATATGGTCTCACTTGAGGCCACACGGCTCATGTGACCCCACATTGGCCGTGTGGTGTCTCTTGAGACACACTTGGTCCAAATCTTTGCTCGAAACGAGATTTCTAGGGTCCAACAACGTTGTACGTTACCCGGGTCATTACATCATCTCCCTCTTGGGAACATTTGTCCTCGAATGTGCAAGAATAAGGCTTGAAAGGCTTGAGTTAGAACATGAAACTTTCAAACGCAAGATTCCATGAGTAGTTCATCAATTGAAAATAACAAAGCCATTAAATCTCATGCCAAAATGAAATAAAATCATTCAAAACATCATGAAACATATTTTAATGCACAAGTAAGCATGTCATACCTTGAGACTTAAGAAGGAAAGAATTGGGACCAACTAGAAGATGAAGCACCTAAAACCTTAGGCTTGAGTAGATAGGAAAAGCTGGGGATATCGCTTCATCATGTCCAACTCTGCCTCCCATGTAGCACTCTCCACATATTGGTTCCTTCAAAGCACTTTTACTGAAGCCACATCCTTATTAAAAAGTCGTTTACTTGTCTATCCAAAATTTCCACTAACAACTCCTCATAAGACAAGTTTTACACAACCTCGATGCCCTCCAAAGGAACAAAAGTGCTAGGATCACCAACCATCTTTCTCAACATGGACACATGGAAGACCAAGTGAATAGAAATCAAATCCAGGGGTAACTCCACCTTATATGCCACATTCCCCATCCGCTCAATAACCTCATAAGGGCCTACATGCCGGGGACTTAGTTTCCCCTTCTTCCCAAAACGCATCACTCCCTTCATAGGTGAGACTTTCACAAACACCCAATCTCCAACTTGGAATTCAAGATCCATCTTTGTAGTATCTGAATAGGACTTTTGGCGACTTTGTGCCGTCTTCAACCTCTCTCTAATCAACTTCACTTTCTCCATAGCCTCCATTACCAAGTCCACGTCAATCAAAGCCAACTCCCCCAACTCAAACCACCCCACTAGAGACCTACACCTCCTACCATACAAGGCCTCAAACGGAGCCATACCAATGCTAGCATGGAAGCTATTATTATAAGCAAACCCGATGAGTGGGAGATGATCGTCCAAATTACCCTTGAATTCCAACACACAAGCTCTCAACATATCCTCCAAGGTTTGAATTGTCCTCTCAGCTTGCCCATTGATTTGGGGATGAAAGGTGGTGCTCAACTTAACCTTAGTACCAAGTCCTTTTTGAAATGACCTCTAAATCTGAGAAGTAAATTAGGTACCCCGACCGATATGATAGACCTAGGCACACCATGCAACCTTACCAACTCTCGGATGTATAACCTTGCATAGTCTTCGACACCAAAAGTGGTCTTAACTGGTAATAAATGAGCCATTTAGTCATCCGATCGATGATAACCCAAATAAAGTCAATTTTTTTCCGAGTCCGAGGCAAGCCAACTACAAAGTCCATATTTATGTCTTCCCACTTCCGAATAGGAATCTCAATGTCTTGAGCCAACCCTTCGGGCC
Source organism: Solanum medicagineum (assembly GCA_026153255.1). NCBI lineage: Eukaryota > Viridiplantae > Streptophyta > Magnoliopsida > Solanales > Solanaceae > Solanum > Solanum medicagineum. The sequence goes on from JAPFFP010090166.1 coordinate 12,261, forward strand.
ATTGATGCTCCACCTTCACTTATTGACAATTTCGGCATTCGGATATGAACTTGGCTATGTCCCTCTTCATACTATGCCACCAATACACCTCCTTCAAATCCTTATATATCTTAATAAACCCCAGGTAAATAGAATTATGAGAAATGTTAGCTTCGCTCATGATTACCTCCTTAATGCCATCCACATGAAGAACACATAACCGGTCTTGATACTAACGTACACCATCTCCTCCTTGGGAGAAAACCTCAATATTTTTTTTGGCAACAAATTTCTTCAATTCAACCAAGGATGGATCTAGATCTTGCTTAGCCTTCACGTCAAAAACCCCCAAGGATTCAGCGCCATTTAGAACATATATACCACTATCATTGGAATCGGCAACTGTAACACCTAATCTAGCCAAACGGTGAACATCCCTTGCCAACTCCTTCTTCCCTTCCTCAACATGAGCCACACTTCCCATGAATAGCCTACTAAGAGCATCAGCTACCATATTTGCCTTGACAGGGTGATATAGAATACTCATTTCATAGTCCTTTAGGAGCTCCAACCATCTCCTTTGTCTCATGTTAAGGTCCCTCTGAGTGAACACATATTGTAAGCTCTTATGATCGGTGAAAACGTTAACATGCACCCCATACAAATAGTGCCTCCAAATTTTCAAAGAAAAGACCACCACTGCCAACTCATGGCTACCAACTCAAGGTCATGAGTTAGATAATTACGCTCATGTACCTTTAATTGCCTTGATGCATAAGCTATCACTTTACCATGTTGCATAAGTACACAACCTAACCCGATTTGAGAGGCATAACAATATACCATGAACCCATCCAAACCATTTGGCAGAGTCAAAAGCGGAGCCGATGTAAGTCGATCCTTCAAAGTTTGAAAACTCTTTTCATAAACATCTGACCACACAAACTTAGCCTTCTTTTGCGTCAACTTAGTAAATGGGGATGCAATAGTTGAGAACCCCTCAATGAACCTCCTATAATAGCCTACTAACCCAAGGAAGCTTCGAATGTTTGAAGGACTCAACGGTCTAGGCCAATTCTTTACCGCCTCGGTCTTCATCGAATCCTCCTTAACACCATCACCGTGTACTATATGACCCAGAAAAGCAACTTAACCAACCAAAACTTGCACTTGCCAAACTTGGCATATAACTTCTTCTCTCTTAAGGTTTGCAAAACTGACCTAAAATGATCCATACGCTCTCATTCACTTTGGAAATAGATATGAATATCATTAATAAACATAACCACAAAACTATCAAGGAATAGGTTGAACACCGAATACATAAGATCCATGAACATGGTCGGAGCATTAGTTAGGCCAAATGACATTACCACAAACTCAAAGTACCCATAACTCATTTGGAAGGTGGTCTTAGGAATGTCACATTCCCTAATCTTTAACTGATGATACCCGAAACAGAGGTCAATCTTCGAAAAGTTAGTAGCCCCTTGAAGCTGGTCAAACAAGACATCAATCCTAGGCAATAGGTCCTTATTTTTAATAGTCATTTTATTCAATTACCTATAATCCATACACATCCAAAGAGGTCCATCTTTCTTCCTTACAAATAAAACTAGAGCACCCCATGGAGATATATTTGGCCTGATGAAGCCCTTCTCTCACAAATCCTTCGACTGATCCTTCAATTCTTTCAACTCGGTTGGTGTCATACGATGGGGAGGAATAGAGATGGGTTGAGTATCCGGAAGAAAATCTATGCCAAATTCTACTTCCCTTTTAGGAGAAATACCGGGCAAGTCTTCAGGAAACACATCCAAAAACTCATTCACCACCAGAACGGACTCAAGAGTCGACAATTCGGACTCCACATCTTTAACCCTCACAATGTGATATATACATCCCTTGGAGATCATCTTTCGAGATTTGAGGTAGGAAATAAATCGACCCTTAAAAGCAGAGTCACTAGCCTTCCATTCAAGAACGGGCTCACCGGGAGGTTGAAACTTGACCTTCTGGGTTCTTTAATCTATAGTGGCATATGATGCATGCAACCAATCCATCCAAATAATTACATCAAAGTCATACATTTCAATTTCCACAAGATCACATGGAAATACCTTATGTAACACAGAAACAAGACAACCACGATAGACCCTATGTGCAACAACAGATTCACCCATGGGAGTATAAACCTAGCAAGGCTCCCTCAAAATTTTCGGACTCATACCAAACTTAACATCCAACAGAGAAGTCATAAAAGACAAGTTTGTACCTGGATCAAGCAAAGCATAAACATCAAAAACAAAGACTTTTAACGTACGAGTCACAACATTCGGAGCCTCCTCAACTTCCTGACATGCATGAAGAGCATAGAACCTATTGCTCCTTGGAGTAACACCTTGAGGAACTCTTGGCTGACCTTGCCCACCTTGAGCCACCTGACCTTGAATTTTCTGAAGGTTCTTGGGACAATCGGCAACCTTGTGATTCTTATCACCACACCCAAAGCAAACGCCTACTTCTCTCCAACAAGGGCCCGTGTGGGGCTTCCTACACTTGGTACACAGAGGGTACCCCAGACCACCACCAACTGGTGCCCTAGGAGAAGGCACCATAGCATTACCAACCTGAGCCAAAACCACCACCCCGAGAGTTGGAGAACCCGCCATTAAAACAGGTTCTCTTAGGATCACGCATCCTCCTCCCTTTGAGTTTCTCCCCTTTGATCTATTCGGTATAAACCATAAGTCTAGAGATATCCATGTCCCAATTAAGAATGGCTATACAGCATTCTTGTACAAGCAAGTCAGAAACACCGGAGATGAACTTGTGCATTCTAGCACGAGGATCAGCACAAGCGTCGGGGCATACTTGGAGAGCTTAGTGAACTTGAGGACATAATCCCTCACACTCATGTTACCCTGCCTGAGGTTGATAAACTCAGTCATCTTGGCTTCACTAAACTCAAGTGGGAAGAAACGATCCAGAAAAGCAAGCTTGAACTCCTCCCAATTAATAGCATCATCATAAACTCTCACCATAGACTACTGAGTATACCACACCTGTACCACATCCTTCAACTGATAAGCAGCCAATTCAGCCCTTTCCTCAAAAGTGACACCTATGACATTCAATACTTTGAAGAGCTCATCAATAAATTCTTGAGCATCCTCATCAGCTTGTGTGAGCCCACACTGGCTGTATGGTCTCTCTTAGGACACACTTGGTCTAAATCTTTGCCTGAGACGAGATTTCTAAGGTCCAACGATGTCGTACGATACCTAGGCCATCACAGAAAGCAAGATGAAAAGATAGGAAGTGGATGGAACAACTTTATAGCTGAGACATGTAAAGATATAAGAAAGAAAAATGGGTTAGAATAAAGTGATAATTGGAATTCATTGCTGATAGCTAGACCCTGATGTAATTATAATTTTGCAAAATTGGAAAAAGAAGTATTTGTTCGATCAAAAAGAATTTAATCATTTATAATCATCATTAAAGATGAACTTATTGCCTGTTAGGATTACTAAAATGAAACCTCGTCTCTTTACTTATAATTTATAATATAATATTTATTTTATTAATAAAATAAGTAATAAAGTATTAGAAAAAAAATAGGAAGATTCCTTGAATAGCCAAAATTACCAAAAAAAATGTAAAGTTAAAACATGAGCAGTATTTAGATGAAAAAGATATGTGAAGAATTTAATTTATATTAATAAATATGGATGAAAATTTGAAGAACTCATATACTATAAATCAAATCATAATTGACCAGAAAAAAGGAAATTAAATTATTTTTCCTAACATTTTTTTAATTGTATATCTTTAGCATAATTGATAAAGCATTAAATAAACTTCTATTTTATCTCTCAAAATTGAGTCTGTAACGACTCCAAAAGCGCTCGAAAATGTATCTCAGAAGTGTCCGGAATCGTAATTTATATATATCTCAAAATCTGCACGTGATATCAAAAATTCGACTTCATATTCTTATTCAGGGGGGCAAATTTAGGGGAATAGTGTCTAACCCAGATTTTAGAGCAACCGTAGCAAAATCCAAATTTTCAAAGTAAGCTCAAAATAGTGTTCAGGCGCGTTCCTGGTGCGATGCGCCAATGTCCTTTTTCTGTGTATTTTTTTGACTTCGGTCCAAGACTTTCAACTCTTGGGCCTAAGCCTTCCCACATATGAAAATGCCTATACTTAGCCTTATTTCACCCTCATATCACCCAAGACATTTCTCAATACCCATTCAAACACTTCATCTTATATTTTTCTCAAAATTCAATTGCTAAAACCCTCTCCAAATCTTAAGAATTTCAACCAAGCTTCAAGTCTCCATCTCCAATCTTCTTCAAGGTTTCTCCAAAAGCTACGGTATGTGGGTTTCTTTCATGGGTTCCTTTCACCCATGATGCCAAGCTTCTTTTTTCCTCAAAATTGCATGATTTTAAAGTTGATTTACTCATGGGTCTTAATTATTATGAAAATCACTGCACACTATGTTTGAGCTTATGAAATTGTGACTTACCATATTTTAAGCTATGAATCTAAGATCTATTGAAAGGTTTAGTGAAGGGTTTTGATGTCCATTGCTTGAGGGTGTTACCAAGTATCTACTGAAGCTTTTACATTGAATTTACTAGCATGATTTTATTCTTGAATTGCATGGTTTTACACTAGCACTACACAACCTCTAAGTGTTTGATAAAATATTTGCATGTGATGTCTTGAGAAATTGAAGGTCCAAAGCAAGTCTTATGAGTTGAATGACTTTATTATGATGAAATAAATGTTTATATGAGTTATGTTTATGAGAAGTGTCTATGTTATTATAAGATGACCACCTTGGTTGAAGGTGTGATGTCCATCAACCACTGTTAAGGGGTTGATACCTTGACCACCTAATTGGAGGGTGTGATGTCCATTAACCGGTAAGTGGTTGATACCTTGACCACCTAATTGGAGGGTGTGATGTCCATTAACCGGCAAGGGGTTGATACCTTGGCCACCTAAATGGAGGGTGGGATGTCCATTAACCATTGTTGAGGGGTTGATAACTTGGTCACCTTGATGAAGTGTGTGACGTCCATCTACAGATTAAGGGGTATATACCTTGATCATCCTCCAAGGGGGTGCCAAACCTTGGATTCTAAGCACTAGTTGCTTGGTCTATGATGATGCTCTCCTTCTACTTATATATTATGATTTATATAAGTATGATTTTACTTCAAGCATGATTCATTCATGTCATATCGTTACTATGCTATCCATTGTCTATGTTTATGTATTTTGATTATGTTGCCTATCTCTTGTTGCACTGTATCATACATACTTAGTATATTCAAACGTACTAACACATACTCTATGCCTACATGATGTTAACATGTAGAAACCAGAGCTCCATTTGGTCATTATCCTCCTCCACGTGGCTAGTGGCTTCCATTCAAGCTAGTTGGTGAGTCCTCATGTTCGAGGGCAATATCTATGTTCTTATACTATGTATTGAAGACTATCTTTCTTTATTGGGATACTTTACTATGAAGGTGAGCCCGGTTGCTTGTTTTGTCCCCCGCTAAGTTCTATGTTAGAGGGGTTGTTGGACAAATATGTATTATGCTTGAACTTTGACTCACTTATGATATTCAAGCTGTTTAAATATAAGTATCTCTCATAGTCCCAATTTCCCCTTATTTATGTTTCTTATGATGAACTATCTTGCTTCCGCGACCAAGGATGTGTAATGATATGATATGAGACTTGTTTAGGGTTCCTTCAGGTTCCCCATTCGCCGGTCACGTCTAGGCCCTAGGCTTGGGATGTGACAGAGTCAAAGCAATAAAGGAAAAAAAATTAAGTACCTAAAATCGTTTTCAAGATCTCAATAAATTTTTAACTTAAACGACCCCTTAGTTTTTCTTTTATTTACTTAGCTTAGATTCTTTTTAAATATGTACAATAAGGGAGTAAAGTGTTAATTAATCCCCCACGAAAAAATAAACTAGAACCTCATGAAATTAAATCTTTAGAAATTAATTGATTCAAAATTTAATTGAAGCGGAAAGAAGAAAAATGTGTGATTTGTGTAGAAATACTAAAAACAAAGTAATCACTATTTTACTTTGAAGGATACTAGTTGTCACGATCTAAAATCGGGTGTGATGGCACTTACCTTAATCTATTGAGGTGAGTCATCCTAAACAAGGATATAACAAATTAAAATAAGACGTAAGAAAAAAAGTAACAATTTATTAAAGGATAAAAAGTATAATAAAGAAACCACAAAATCTAAAATCAATCCAAGAATGGTGTCACATGTACAAGTCATTATTTTAACAAAACTGGAAAGAAATATTACAAGTCTTAATGTCTCGATTCTCAAATAGGACAAACATAAAGATAGAAGGATCCTTAAGAATCCGCCAATAAATGAGTCGCTAACAACGTGGTACGCAACAAATAAATCCTACAAACTCTTAAATTCATTGTAAAATTTGTAAATGGATAATGGCACATAAAATAAAGATTGGTACATTGAAAAAATGAAAGTGATACAACTACGAATGGAATTATTTTTCTTCATGAATATTCATGCAATCTTTCATATTTTAATATGCAACTTTTCATATTTTATGCAACCTTTCGCCTACTATGCAACTATGAATGATATTATTTTATTCATGAACTCATGAAACCTTTCATATTTTAATATGCGACCTTTCATATTTTAATGCAATCTTTCACCTACTATACATAAATCTTTATGCTACCCTATAGGCTTTAAATATCTGAATCATTCTCACATAAGAAGTTTTGAGAGAAAAGTTTTTAAAGAGATGTTAGAAGAAAAAAACTACATAGTAAGAAAAAAAAATATGTTTTTTAAACTTCAAGTGTAATTACAAGTCATTAAGTGGTTCATCAAACAATAAATTTGAGGTACCGTTATTTATTTTCCATGAGTCATTTTATCCTGAGAGAGGAGTGTTCCATAACCTTGGGTATGTAATGATCCTCCGAGTCATTTGTGTGTTTCTGTGATTATTTTTTCAGTTTAAATATATGCATAGTGACATCGGGCCATTTTTAACTTGTTGGTACTGTTAGTATGGTTGTTGGATGAATCGTTTGAGAATTCTACAATTTTTCAAGTTAAATGAAAGATTATAATTGTAAAATGAGTTTTTTAAGTCCTAGTTGACAGCCTTGGATTAAAATTGTAATGGTTTCATTAGCATCAGAATGGCCAAATCAGGCTAAGAGCATGGTTGACCCAAGTCTGGGGGGGTTTCGATATGAGTTTAACTGAGAAATTATACAATCGGTTCAATAATAAGCTAAAAAGTAATTTTCCATAATAACCTAGATAAATATGCTCAGAAAGAATTTATGATAGGGAGCTCAGTTTAGAAATGTGAAATTTAGTCTAGCACAACCTAGTGTTGAATGGTGGGGGCTTTCAAATGTATTTTGACCCCCTCAGTCTTTTTAGTTAAAATTATAGGCAGAATGAGGTGAGACCCTCATTTTATAGTAACATGTTTTGTTCGAAATCCCGAGCCCACCATTGGATCTTCAATGTCAATTTTCATCTAGGAGGATCTTTCGTCCATTCCCAAGCTTCCGAGTACTTTTTTTATCTCTTCAATAGATTTCGATATTAGAACTAGGATTCACATTGGAATAAATGACCTCCGGTTGGAATTTTCACTACACCTTTAAGTAGGGAAAATCATTTTCATTCAGATTTCATATATGTATTGCATTTTTGCAACCCTGAATGAGGTCATAGCATTAAAATTAAGTTTGAGCGATTGTTGAAAGTCAGAGGTGGCATGAGTGACGTGGCCCAACCGGGCGGTTGGCATATATCGAAATGGATACAGAAACATTGTAACAGCCAAACTCCTCATTCAAACAATTTGGATTGTTTCCTTCGATCAATCTATAAATCATATCATATCAAATTCAAGTTAATTTTTTTATTTAGGCTAATCCTTAAAGAAGTTTTTGAATATCCAACCCTCAAGTTTAAGGTTTGACTCTTATTACATTGAAGTATCTTATTCACGAACTTAATAGTCCTTCAATTAAAGCAAAAACAAAAGTGAGTTAAGAACTCTAAATATATCCATCTTGCTCTAACGCAAGAAATTCCTCCTGCTATCGTTATGATTAACAATAACCTAATTATAATATCACCATGCAACTCTAACAGGTAAAATAGATGTATACTTGACAGTTGCAATATAAAATATGGTTTAGTCCATAGATATTCTAATATCCTAATTTATCTAAATTTATGCTTTAAATTAAACAACCAAATTAGTTTTACTGTCGAACCTTTATTTTTCCTGATCGTAGGTTAAACTACAATAATTTGCTTTCCAAATCTTGAATTTCCCTCTCCCAGTTTATGAGATTTAACAAATTCCACTATTTTTCTAACCCATAATGGTTTCTTAACTTTCCACCCCAATTTCTATGGATATGGAATAAACAAATCAAATCTATAAATCAAATTTTGAAATTACCTCCTCCTCCTCCTCCTCCTCCCGATTGGACTCCCAAACAACAGCAAATCGGATTTACAGTCATATTAGCTAAGGAATTTATCGAAATTTCAATAGAGTTTCCTCCGTTTCACTGACAAACCACACCTGCAACAGTGATCCCAGCAGATCACAAACATCTATACAAATATATACAAATATATACGCGGGTCGACAAGGTCACCGCTGCGGTAGAACCTCCCAACTAAAGTACCACACATACGTAATCATATCACAGGTAATGTCCCA